>JAQMYG010000007.1:14655478-14678451 GCA_030014215.1 Clariallabes teugelsi
GCGAGCAGTGAAGACTCTGCACGCGCAGAATCGAGCTGTTGAGCGCGCAGGGGAGACATTGCAAGCGCATAGAGTGCATTGTCTGCTCTCAAAATGTCAAACCACGCGCTCAGGATTGTGACAGGAATATAACGCCATAGAAAAGCATCTCAACATTTTATTTATATGCATAATATAATTGAACCAGTTGTTTGTCCACTCTGTCCCAGAACTAAGATTCAGCCATGAAAATATGTTTCTATCCACCTTTGGTACGTAGATGCAGAAAAACTAGGTTTGAATAATAGTGTTGGAATAAAACCTTGGTGGTGGCTTTTATTCAATAACAGCCAGATTGGATTCAACAGATCATTGCCAACAAATGTAATTAATAATAGCAGTTAAATCTATCAGAAAAAAGACCAGGTACCATATCCTAATAGTTTTTTATTGTCAGGTATGGTTAATCTATTTAGTCAATTTAATCTGTAATAGCGCCAGACTACAATGTATATACATACAAAGTTGGGGAGACAAGTAATTTCTCTGGGAAACTAACAATGGAAGATTGAATAGAACCAAACTTTACACATCTTTACACTTTTTTTCTTTGAGCGCAGAATTCAGAATTGGCCCCGAACAATTGTTGGAAAGAATCTTTCCCTGCAAATTCAGTTCTGATGCATTAACTAATGTTTATCATTCTTGTAGTCAGTATATACAAAAGTGCCACAAAGTCGGAGGCCAGCAATTTGAGCATTTTCTGTAATTTATACTTTTAAATACATTTTGTCTATGAATCCATACTTTTGGGCCATCATGCAGTTTCTCCTCTCATATCTGAGAATTACGAGCAAATTTTAATATTATTGACATAATTATCCAATTGTATTATTCACTGATGCCTTGGATGCATCACTGCTAGCAGATTGTCAGTATTAGATTAGTATTGGCAGCCACAGTGGGATTTTAACAGAGAGGAAGTTAGAAATGATTTGCAGTTTTGTTTCATTTAATTAAAATTTCTATTTCTATTAAAATGTCTATGCATCTTCTTATATCTTCACTCCCTCCTAGATGAGAATGAAGTGGGTGGTGTTTGTAGGAGCTGTCTGGATCTTGTCCATCTTCACAGCTCATGCAGGTACTGAAGTCTGCAACATGAAGCCCAAAGATCTGCCCCTGGAGCCGGTGTGTATACACCGCAACCCAAATGTCTCAGATAATGATGAAGAATCAGCCAAGCCCCAGGAGACGATCCCTGGATCCACCAACCCACGAGTGTGGGAGCTGTCCAAAGCCAACGGGCGCTTCGCAATTTCACTTTTCAAGCAGGTCTCCAAAGGCAAGTCTGAGGAGACGAACATCTTCATGTCCCCACTCAGCATCTCCACAGCGTTCGCCATGACGAAACTGGGGGCTTGCAACAGCACGCTGGAGCAGATCATGAGTGTAAGGCAGCAAGATCATATGTAACACTTAATTAACATGTACATTCAGGTCAAAATGTCCAGGCCATTTTGTTTTGAGAGTGACAGCATAACAAGTATTATTATTATGATTATGATAATGATGATGATGATTATTTCTAGCACCCTCCAGCAGACAAACAGACATCCCCCCTCTGCATTTGGTTTGTCCATTTCATTTAAGGAAAAGATTAATTGTATGGCAATATTGCAAATCTGTTTTTCTGAGGTCTCCATGAAATTAGGATTGCACATTAAAGTACTACAGCACAGGATTTCTCAGTTTTGATTGGTCAGAAGGTGTTGATTTATGTGTACTGTATCTGCAAATCACAGGCTTATGTTAAGGCATTCTGTCTAATACCATTCCTATAGTAACAGCTCATTCACAGGGACTTGTTTACATATTCTGTATGATGTCATGTTTTTTCCCAAAAAATAGCCAATATTTCACAAATTCTCAGAGAGTGTATTTCATTCAGTAGTGTTTATGATGTGTGTTTTTTTTTTTTCATTACATAAAAACGAGTAAAATATTTTTACTGACGCTCCATCCATATGCCTCAATCACAGGTGTTCGAGTTCGACACAATAAAGGAGAAGACATCAGATCAGGTTCACTTTTTTTTTGCCAAGCTGAACTGCCGCCTCTATCGCAAAAAACACAACTCTGTGGAACTGGTCTCAGCCAATCGTCTGTTTGGAGAGAAGACATTCGAGTTCAATGAGAACTATCAGAACATCAGTGAGATGGTCTACGGAGCCAAGCTGCTTCCGCTCAACTTTAAGGTCTTTAATGCTTCGCAAAACATCACTAAGAAAACTGTGAGGACTGCCTGCTTTATCATTGTTGCTCAGCCTTTGTTCATTCCTGCAGGAGAAACCTGAACTTTCGAGACAGAAGATCAATGAGTGGATTTCTGAGAAGACAAACCATAGAATAAACAACACTTTGCCTGAGGGTTCAGTAGACGACAATACCATTCTGGTGCTGGTCAATACCATCTACTTTAAGGTAGGAATAGCTTAATGGGTTCTTCAAGGTTTCTCAGAACAGTCAATGGGTTTAGTTTTCTAAAAAGCCTCTACCTGCAAGTTATCAGAGTTTTTTTTTTTATTTTTATGAAATCCTGATGTATAGCCAAAGTGGGCAAGGCTAGAGAAAGGAAAATGCTTAGAAAAACTGAAACCGGTGTAGTTGTGAAACAGCCGTTATTATTCTTTTCAGATGCTCGTTCTTGAAGTTTTAACATCCAGAAATGGAAAGCAATCCCAACTAGTCTGAAGCAAAAAATGTTGTTTTGCAAATACAGTAGGTTTAAATGCAACACGCTTCATGGTTTGCTGTAACAATAGCATAATCCAACCGTCCATCTGCACTGCACACATCATCTGAGATGATCTGGCTGGCGGCACAGCAACATCTACTAGGCAGATGGATGAAATGCCAGACCATCTTTTCAGATCCAGTGTTGAAAAAAAACGTAGGAAACTGAATGAAATATAAATCCAGCACTTTGCAGAGAAAAATAAAGAAAGCAGCCAGATTCAAATGTCTTTTTCTTGTGATAAAAGGGAACAACGCTGTAATTGAAAGTTCACCAATGACTTTGAGAGCACAAACACAATTATCTGTACATTTTTAACAAGAATAAATAATCATAAACCTTTTCCTTAGTTGCTCTTATCACATCCCATACAGCACCAAACTCCATAGCTACAGGTATCTCTTAGGGTACAGATAGACATGCATCAGGACTCTCTTCTGCTCTGGCGTCTAGGTGCTGGAGCGACCTTCCTGTAGAAGGAAATCCGAGCTGCTGAGTCACTGAAAGCTAAATGACGTCTAAAGATGTACCATTTCTAACTACTTGGGTTTACCAAGAAAAACCCTAGTGTTTTAAACTGATGCCACTTTTAGTCAGTAATTTAGTGAACCATTATAAGGCTGTATGTATTGATAAAGGGGGTCTGCCAAATGCCATGAATGTGAATGTAAATGGTTGTAAATACTTGACTAGCTGCTTACCTGTTATCATCATTTTTTTTTTTTTAGTCAACCAAAATACGGCACTGGGCAACAGACTAGCTAGCTAGTTTGCTCAACTAGCTAATGGATTTATGTAGGGCATGATTAATTTTAACGAAAAAATACTCTGGTTTGTGTGTATATTGTAGTGTACAGTACATGCATAAATATCACACATGCCAAGCAATTCCAGCAAAAACATGCCAACTGCCATAAACACAGGAATGTCCATTAGACACCAGCATAGACTTACTGACAAACTACTGCCAGTAGTTTAAGACTGAAAAGAGGGAAAGAACAGGGATATCCAGTAACAGTCAATCAAAGTGACTTGACTTCTTTCTAAATGAATGACTGAAATCCTTCATAAATGTACTTTTATTTTGCACTGACATTTCTCTCAAAGTGACATTTGATGTTATTATCCAGGGCCAATGGAAACATAAGTTCAACAGACAAAATAGCATGGAGGACAGATTCCACGTCAGCGAAACACACAGCTGCTTAGTGCAGATGATGTACCAGGAAAACACATATCGATATGGACATTTCCAAGACGACAAGGTACAGGTGCTGGAGATGTTCTACAACGGAGACGGCATTTCAATGTTGATTGTATTACCGGACAAGAATGTAAAGCTGGCTGAGGTACAGTTTTGCACATCTATACTAATTTTTTTTTTCCCATAAATGACCAAACATCTACCGACTTAAAATGTGTTGTCTCACATTCTTGTACACCTCCTTCCACAACTCTTTATTAAAGGTGGAGGAACATTTAAGCCTTAATAAACTCAGTGGCTGGTTGAGCAACATGAAAGAAAAACCTGTGGGGCTTCGATTTCCACGTTTCCGCATGGAGGAAGACTTCAGCCTCAAAGAGAAGCTTAATGCTATGGGCCTTCACGATATCTTCAGTGTGGCGCATGCCAGCCTGCCAGGTAAAGTCTCTGGTTTTCAATTTCACGAGTCAAATCAATGCACAAGCACGACTCCATAACTCAATCCAAAAAAATTTTTTTTCTCTGTGGAATATTTTCAGGCATGGTAGCAAGCAACCAAAATGAACTTTATGTCACTGATGCCTTCCACAAAGCATTCCTCGAAGTAAGTTCTTGTTCACACTAATTAACTTTCAAATTAACCTACTTGAAATACAGTAAAATACAGTGAAGCGCAAAGTGCATGGGTACTACTCGTATATCAAGACCTAGCTCGTTTGCCGATTGCGTGATCACAACTGAGCCGCTGGTTCTTCTCTCTTGCATGCTACAGGTTTATGGGTAATTGTCTCCCATCCTCAGTCTCAGTGCGTGTGCATCACTTGTAGTCATCCGTGCACATGTACTGTCTACTATAACCAGTGTTGGGGGACGTTACTTTTTAAAGTAACTAATTACATTACAAAATTAGTCATTAAAAAGTAATCTGTTACATTACAGCGTTACTTTCTGACTAGTTAGAGTACTTTTCCATTGCAGAAAATTAAAACTCCTTTGTGATTCCTCATGCATGTTGTTTTAGTCAAGACCTTTATAATTATTCCACCATCATCACTCAGCGAAGTATGGCCCATAATCTGTTAACTACTAATACCCCTATCTCACTTATGTGGTTTCGCGCGGTGGCCGTAAGTACGCTTCATCGTGATTCACCGCGAGTTTTGGCGCTGTGATTAGGTTTCCATCTTTCTTCCAGGTCAATGAAGAGGGCAGTGAAGCTGCCGCAGCTACTTCTATCCTGTTCGGTGGTCGCTCACTCAACCCAAACCGAGAGGTGTTCATAGCTGATCGGCCTTTCCTCCTCTTCATCCGAGAAACCACCATCAACACACTGATTTTTGCAGGCCGTGTGGCAAATCCCTGCTCAGACAAATAAGTAGATACAGATTCACTCCTTTCCTCATGAGTGAGTAGAAGAGAGAGGAAGAGCTGATGATGATGTTCTTAGTCTCATCTATCAGGTGGTATGATGTTCAATTTCATTATTCATTACAAATAAAACAAAATTATTACAAACTGTTGTTCTGTGTTCCTATATTATTCATATCCCAAAAAAATTCTGTATGTTGGGGATTTCCTGCTGAAACAAGAAGCTAGTGAAGCTATTGAGAGTAAACACAGAAACACAATCTCCCTCAGTCTGAGGTTATGAAATGTACTGAACCACTCCCAATTGGTAAAACACCTATGAAAAGTCACAAAATGATGGCCTAGTACAAACGCCACCATTTCCCAAATGAAAGAAGTCCTGGGCAATGTGAGAAAAGGGGAAACCAGCCAAATCCTACCAACAAACCATGCTCGCTTCAAATGAGCTGCGACTGTAATGCAAGACAGTAATGCAATACACATCCAGGTGGTGACATCATAGGGGTGGGGCTTATATACGGTGTAGATAGCATTTCACTGAACAATCATTGTTCACTGACGATTGTCAAATGATAATTTATTTTTGAAGATTAACTAAAAAATTTAAATGAGAATATTGTCAAAATTATTCTTTATAATGTTTTTTCCAGATATGTCACTGTATCTGTGCCTGTAAGCATAAACGATAAAAATTTTTTAAAAAGCTCTGAAACACTCGATTTTATACAATTGAAAAAACTTTTTTTTTTTAATAAAAAAATTAATTCCTTACTGTAACAATGTGACAACAATGTGCATTTAAATACTTAAACATGATTGGCTCCAACATTTCATGATGCAATAGCACTCACCTGTAACATATTTAACAAGATCTTTCACTGACATTCTCAGCTGCTGTTTCTTAAAATAATATACAGTATATTCAATTAACAAAAAGCTATGTATATATTAAAACAAGTTCTAAAGAAATTAATGTTCAAGTTTGATTAAAGCAAATATACAAATAAACACATGCACAGGAGTTTAGATTAAAACAATTTTATTTTCCATGTTAGAAATGTTGGGTTTATCAGATCACACAATGTGGGCTTCGTATATTCAGGCATTTATAGAATCTTGTAATAAATCCTTCACAGTTAAACACTTAAAGTGCTTTATTTCCTTTTAGGAGAATGGATTTAGAATCTGCTATTGAGGAAGAAAAACAGTGGTTGTGAAAAGAAGCATTCACATTATAAATCACTAATAATCACAAGTATCTCTGTACCTTTTCCAGAGGGAAAGCAAAAGGCTGATTTTCAATAATTAATTTTTATACATTATATTACTTTGAGTTTCAACATTATTCTGGTTATAACAATAAATGTCTAAAATTTAAATATATGTGTAATTGAGGTCTAATGCACTATTAAATCATTTCAACTTAAAGTATCCAGAGTAAAATACCTTATTTTAAAAATATGCTTAATTCGTGTTAATGCAAAATAAAATATTTAATGTATGCTTAAGAGTAATATGATCAAGACAGACATAAAAATATCTTTAGAAACTATATTGCTTTCGGGACATAAACAATATAGCAAGACAAAATGAGAAAAAAAAAAGAAGTTATTTTGGCATATACTGGTGCAATACATTTAGATGACTGGAAACATTCTTATAAACAGACTAATGTTTGGCCATCACAAATGACAAAGACATGCAAATTAACAAGTAACATTTCAAACCGAGTCTGTCTCCCCCCTCAAACCACCCCCGCCCCACCCAAAAAAAAGATTGTGAGAGACGGCAGGAAAAAAAAAAAAAACAGACGGAAAGAAAAGTCTCTGCCGTAGCCTCACAAATTAACAGTGTTGGTGTTCTGTAAAAATTTTGCATTCGACTCGTCTAATATGTTCCCTGTACAAAACATTCTGAGGGACGAGACAAGACTGAACAAATCTGTCCGATATGGCTCAGCACTGTCGTTCAGTGTTCCCAGATTTTTTTTTTTTTAATAAAACAAATACGTAGTAGAGACATGCAATTGAAACTTCACAAGCTTACTGTTAGAAAATTTGAGGTAAGTGGAGTTGCTGAATGAGGAGCTGCAAAAAATTTCACCGCATTTTTCCAAAAGCAACAGCGTGGACAAAAATACAACAAACATACTGTACATAATCTTCAATTTTTACAGATCACACCAAGTAACTAGAAGCTGCTTAAAGAATTTTACTACCTTACTCTCATTGTGGTGTTTTTAACGTATTTCAGGTGTGATAGAACCTGATTTAGTTTTTCTGTATCAGACTCATGTCTTCTGGATATTTGTCTAACTGCAAGCTTCATAATCTTGGATGTTGTAATCTGACATACATTAATGTATTTGCACAAACTGTTCATGGAAAAATAAATATTTAAACACTGGCAAATGAGGTTTATGTAAATGTGAGTAAATATGATTGATCTTTGCTCGTGCACACTGGTGCCACTTGGGTTGGGGGTGAGGGGGGGCATGTAGGGTGCAGAAAACACTGGGTGACCCCATCAGAAGGTGTTGCACCAAAATTGCTATCTATACATCCTGTGCATTAATTTAGCAGTGATGTATATTTTATTTCTGTAACATTACTGCAACAAAAAACTGTACAAAGCTTACATGTATTACTATAAACACAAGAATAAAACTTAATTCTAAAACAAGGTAACTGATTTTTCGTCCCTTTAATTAACTACTGTTGGCGCTGTTATTATTACTCGAATACTAAGACGGTATTGAATCACATGGTTTTATCTGCTGTTTTGTTGTTTATATTGACTTATCAAATGATGCTAAAAATGGTGGTATTCAGTAGTTGTCCACCTTTATCAATAAACTTATTGAGAATGAAGTTCTAAGGTGAAAGACACACACACTGCCCGAAGTGACACCATGAGTTACTTCACTGGATGACAGTAACAACACTGTTTGTTCAAGTAGAGAATTCAAGTAACGAGGTCTGGCTCACGAGACCCGCATACTCTAAGGGTTAAAGCAATTTAAGCTTTGTACGAGGAGCGTTCAAGCCAAACTGGGTCCTTTGTTTGTGCAGAATAACGGTACAGTTTTGAGACTATATATAAATCCCCTGCTACACTAATGCATTTATCCCAGCATTTCACTAGTGCTTGGATGCCATCAAGGTAGAAAGTTTTCTCAGTATAACAGAACCATGATTGGACTTCCTGCTTAATATCTGCCTCCCAAACATATAGGAATGGCACAGCGCGAGGTCAGGTCTGTACGGCGGACGTGGCGATAATTGTTTGAATGATTGTGTGTACAGTTCCCACAGATAGCTGCGTCTCTTCCACAAGTTACTCAAATTCGTTATCAGTCGATTTTCAAGGACCAGGCGTTCAGCTCACAGAATGTTTATGGGAACGACTGCAGTGGGGCGCCGAGTCACCTCGGCCGGGATTGTCATTTGCGCACACACTGCCTTCTTTAAAATGTTTGCACCATTCAAGTGTTTTACTGTGGTTAAGAGTCTCATCATCGTACTGTGCTTGAACTCTTCTGTAAACATCACTTTACGTCTTCAGTCACGTGAAATTTCATGACAGGTCCCGGTTTGACTTGAACGCCCCTGGTGTAATAGCTCATGAATGAAGCACATTTTAGCCTTCACACCCTTCCTTGTTGGTAGCTCTCATGTGCAGTCAGTCTGCCTACAGGCTTGGCTAAGTGTGATTTTATCACACAGTCAAGGTTGTGCTTTGAGCAAGTTTATGGATATCACTGCATTGGAGTTAAACAGATATATACGGCCAATTCAGTTTGTGATCTGATGGGTTTTCCTAGGCTGAGGGACGAATGCACATGGATAACACCTTATCAGAATACACTTCAGGTCTAAACATGATCAGACAGACGGACGCTGGTTGGAAAGTGCACTGAAATTTCTTGCAACAGCTCAATTTTCCTGTAAATCCCGACATGAAAATATGTAATACTGTGGAGTGTGCGTTTAATGTGGAACACTTGTTCAGTCAATGCCGTCTATCTGCAGTAGCTGTGCTGATTATTAGAAATTTTAAATAGCACTAGTATTTACATTGCGGTAATGTGTTTCTCCTAAGTGATTAAAGCTTTAAAAGCAAACGAATACAAATTAAAACGAGAAGGTCAGAGTAAAACATTTCAATCAAGAAGACTTTTGTTTTGTAAGGTAATAAAAAAATATGTTGATGGGCTGAAGTGACTTTTTTTGACCCAGACAGATTTGAAGAGACTGCACATTAGCATCAGCCCCGACATTTTATACTTCTGATAACATTCTGAAAGTTGGAATGATCAATCATACACACGAATCCTTTACATTGTATTGAACACAAAAAAAAAAAAAAAAAAAAAACATAAATCAGATACTGAGAAATCACTATAACCACCACCCTGCCAATATGGGACTGGCTATTATAAAACAATCTTAAAATATGAAAAAACCTGCTTATATCGTATCACACTAGGCTATGATTATGAGGTTATGAATATATAAAGTTGTAATCTACATTGGCTGTTCTCATGAGGTTGCACTGGAGTAAAAAGAGACCCGCGACGTCGGCATGTTCATTAACCTGACTGACGCACACCGACGCTGCATGTACACACAGATAACAACGTGTTGCTACTGCTTCTGAGGCCTTAACTACGGAGATGTTTCTACATCGTCATCGCCGTTCGTCAATGTTTTTTGTTTTTTTTCTTCTGCTGCACTTGTGAAGTTGAAAGTAACGTGAGGTCCAAGAATGTCAAAAGAAACTGATTTTAGTGTGAAGCGTAAACATCCAAAAATAACTGGACAAAGTTCCTGATATCGTTCTAAAGAGGTGTTGACCTGTATTCACGGAAGCGACAGAAACGGTAGAAAAGTCTTGAAGAGTCCTGAATGGTTTTAAGAGGATAAGAGGTGCATTCCATTGAAAATCATCAGTAGCTGTTTCTCTTCTAGGCTCTCCTCAGTCATCAGGGAAGAGGGAAAAAAATTTACGGTCACAACCACGTGTGATTCACAGCCTTAAAGGAAAACAAATACAAATAATAAAAATAAAATCCCCACCATCCATCCATCCATCCATCCATGAAACGAATGGCCTTCCACTTTACCAAAGCTTTTCTCTCCTTTCTCTCACACAAAATGTTGTCTCTATATGCATCAGTAATATATAATTACATATTTTAAAAGAAGAAAATACCCCCCCCCCTCCCCGTTTCCCCTCGAATAATTCTATCTTTAAATGTCGGATGTAATCTCTCAATGTCTTTTTGTTTCATTATTTTCAATAATAGTCCTCGGCCTTGCACTGAGTGTCAGAGGTATAATGTCTATGATACGTTTCTGTTCCTTTGGTTCCCGAGAGCTTCTGTCACTTGAAGTCGAATCATAGCACCAGCTGGTAACATCTGCTCAAAAAAAAAAAAGAATAACAAATTGACTCCACATTTAAAGTGCTCTCTTCTCTGATAAATCCTAATCTCACAGTCATTCCGTGGCATTTCAAAAAAAAATAAAAAATTTCTGGTGACAGACGTACACGAGTCCTGGATTTGGTTCCACTCCTGACGCAGTTTCTTTCGCCGGTTGCCATAAAAAGGTTCTTTACCTACAAAACGAATCACTTCCCATCAACTCTAACGTTCTCCATCACCGTCAGAGTGATACTGAAAAAAATCTACAAATTACAAACCGCTTATTGTTCACTTATTACAAGGAAAAAACAAACAAAACAAAAAGAAAAACAGTAAAATATAGAAACATGGAGAAAGAAACATTTAAACGTGAAACTGAGTTGAGTGCATCCACCAATCTGTGTGGAACAGATCTGTATTGCGTAGTGATGAGGGAGAGGTAACTGAGTGGTACTGTAGCTTATCTGAGGTTGAACACTTTCCTGTTTTCTATAGTACTGTATGAATTATATTCAGCAGCTGTATTTGGAGTATGGAAATGAAGGGAAAAAAAAAACTGAACCAAGCAATCATTTGCTATTTTTTCCCCCACATTCCAATATCAGTCTTATCACTGTTGAAAGAAGACTAAATTGCGTAATGCAACAAATTATTAAAAGTCCGTCAGCTTTTTTCTAGGCCTATCGACTAATTGCAAACAGAGGAATTTATAACAAAGCCAGGTTGGCACTTAGAAACAAACTAAACAAATTAGGAATCTGGCATTAGAGCATTAGATCAGACCTGAGGGGCCCTAACGAAGAAAAACAGAACCCGTTTTTCTAGCCTAGCTATAGCTGGGGAGCAGCAGCGTCAAACCCCAGATCAAAATGTTAGGATTGTCTCAAGGCAAAAGTATTTGAGGACTGAAACATCCTCTATTTTATAATCACCATCTGGCACAGAGAAGTTTGGCAATTTTATACAATGTGACCAAATCATAACACATCACCTCTTTGTCCTGAATTCTGAAGCTTTTGTTACAATTGTACAAAAATATAAAAAACCCACCTCTAACACATATAAAAGACAGGAAAGTCAAATTAAAATAAAACAGGAAAAAAAAATAAAAAAGAAAGAAAGAAAAAAACAAAACAAACAGAAATAACTGCATCCAGTGGTGTGTGAGGTTGTTGGAGTGTGGCTTGTCTTCATTTGTTGAAGTAATGGTTCAGTTTGCGCAACTGAAGGTAGATGCGGTTTAAAGCGCATATGTTATTTATTTATTTATAAATACCTAATCAATATTACTCTAGTTTAGTTTTATAGGAAACAGTCTTAGCATTTGTTTTGTTGTCTCAAGCATAAGAAGCGAAGATAAAATACCCACCAGCTCATCCACCATTTTTTTTAAACATCAGACCAACAGCAGCTTTTCAAGCAGCCAGATATTCCGTGCTCCATCAGCTGCTGACTGACTTCTTTTCTTCTTTTTTTTCCCCCCACAAAGCCCCAAATGTTCTATCTTCTCAACCTCCATGTGATGTATTGAACCCAATCCCTTCAATCAGGCCCAGTGGTGGAGACCGACGGTTGTATCCCTTCGCCAAAAGATGAAGCTCCTCCTCTAGCTCCTGCTCCGGTTCCCTCAGACTCGTCATCCTCGTCGTGCTGAGTGCGGCGTGGCGTGGCAGCATTGGCGTTTGCAACGTTATTGTTGTTGGTGGTGGTTTCAGGCGAGGCGCTATGCGAGCCCTCGTGTGGCGTGCAGCCTGGGTGGTTCTTGCGGAAATGCTGGTTGAGGATGGCCTGGAAGGGGAAGCTCTTGCCACAAACATGGCAGTGGAAGGGCTTGTTTCCCGTGTGCTTGCGAATGTGGTACTCCAGCTGGTCCTTGCGTGTGTACTTCTTTCCACACATGCGACACACAAAGGGCGTGATGCCCATGTGAAGTCGCATGTGACGATCAAGGCTGCCCTTCTGGTTAAAGGACTTGCAGCAGTAAATACAGGTGAGACGTGGGTTGTAGCGGAACCAGCGATCACCCACCTGCTCACGCAGATACTCCTCATACCCTCCCACATCAAACACTGCTGCTTCCTCTCCCTGCAGAGCAGAAAAGAAAAATGAGCTCATTCCCTGTACCTGTACTTGCTCTTTAAATTGCACAGAAACAGGTGCCATTCATGTTTCGAATTTAGTGGTATGGCATTTTAACAACAAAGAGCTGGCTGAGAATAATAAAGCAGAAGAACAAAGACAAGACGCTTTTACGGAACACAGAGTGGATGAAGAATGTATACTTAAGTAACTGCACATCTGCATCTATCATCAACCCATAGTACAAAACATACATGCACACGCGAGCACATACACACAATTGCTCAATTAGCAGCAGAACATCAAGTTGATCTTTATGGTCCAGAAGGAAAAAAAATATATAGACATGGGATTATTAAAAATGGTTCAAGATTTCTGAAGGGGCAGAAACACAACTGGTACATCACTACTGAGAACAAAGGCAGTGAAAGCAAGAACAGAATAGCTGTTAATGAAACTGTTCAATAAGTATGCTACAGAACTAGCAGAGTTTGACAAAACAAAAGAAGCAAAAAGAACTAGAATTGTGAGCGATTCATTACTGAATACTATCAGAGCGGATTTAAATGATTATATCATTGGATCAGTTTTCGATTCAGAATGGCTTCACACTTTTTGAACTACCTAAGCTGTTAAATAAATGTTCTCTTAAAATTCTTAAGTCCTTAAAATACTAAAATACACCACAGCCTCTGCAGAAATGCAACTGACTTCCTTCTTCTGCATTTCGCAAGAGTATCACATCTTCTTTCAAGTTTATATGAAGTTGGTGCCCCACCGTGACCCTGTGTAGAGGTTAAGGCAGTAGATCATCAGTGAGTGTGGCGCAGAAGGTGGGCAGAAAAACATAATCGCTTTGAGAGATTTGGAAAAAAGAAAAAAGAAAGAAAGAAAAAGAAAAAAAAAAGGCAACACCACAAGTCACACAGCAATTGAAACCATATTACTTTTAGTAGTTTAAAAAACTTTCAAACCTGTAACTGATATTGAGAAGCTCTTATCAATGTGATCTTGCACGTTGATTATTTCTAGTCCACCCCCCCAAAATGTGTGCATTCATGTATTGTCTCCTTAAAAACAAACTACTTCAAACAGAGTCATGTGTCCCACATAAAAAATAAATAAATAAAAATGCAAACACTACGGAAAAACATTTTCAGCGACCATAGAAAATACCACCAATCTGTTTCAACGCTTAGAGCGCAATAAGGTTACTGAATATTAACAGTGCCTGGCTCAAATAAGACAAAGACTGGCAAACGCCCAAGAACAAGTGCCTCCACAATGAAACGGTTGATTCAAGCATATTCAAATGGTAAATGACAAGTAAAAGATTCAAGAAGATGGAAGGAAGTAACTGACTCAATTTTCTACTTCATTGCAAAGTCTATAATACCCTAGCTTGAATAGTTGAGCATATTTACAGTACAAACCTTGTCAGTAAATTATGAGGTCAAAAACAAAGACAAAATAATCAATCATTCATTTATTATAATTGAGGTAAAATATTCAATTAATCATGATATTGATTTAAATAATCATATTGCCCAGGCAAAATAGTGCTATCATATACAACTGAATTAAAAATAGTAATGCCCAAAGATCAAAGTGAATCAAATTCTTACCACAGCTCTAATATTAAGCTGAAATTTTAAATGTTCTATTTTCATATTTATGCCACTGACATTTTTTGTACAATGACATATCCTGACTGAAGTTATGTCATTGTCACTGAAGTTTGTGCATGTGAAGTGCATGCACATTTTGTCTTAAAGCACCCCACCATTAATTCTGTCTGAGTGATGTCCTACCAAGCAGCATGATCTTTATCTAGGAAATCATCCCAGAATAAAAGCCTCCTTAGCTAAGCAATAAGGTGAGGGTTGAACCAAATCCAAATACTAACAACAGGGCATGGCAGGAGAGCTAGGACGGTGCTGGAGCAACCTGGAATAAGAGGCAGAATCACTGCAGAAACAGAATAAAAAGAAACTGCCTGAACAATGCAGATGAGAAACGGGTGCGGCCAAACACAGTCATGGAAGAGAGCCAGGTTGAGTAAGTTCATCTCTAGTATATCAGCTCCCTTCGTTATTGTTGCTCAGCCTAGCCTAAATCTGACAATACTTAAATGCCTGTAAAACCAGACAGCTGAGACACATATGTTATGGGAACTTGAATTCAGACCAGAATGCATGTGTGTGGTTTCCAAGAGTGATACAGAATATATAAAAAGAAGCAGCTGGTAACCAGACACCTTACCAACAAAAGGAAATAACTCAGCATGTATTGTAATATAGGTAGGTGAGAAAGTAAAAACAAGTTCTCCTACAAACAAGATTTCCATGGCTGGAGTTATTCCACCTTGGTTAAATTTAGTTAATTTAAGGTAAAAGGTGAAATGCATCTTAACAATTGTGTGGTTTCTGAGCTCAAAATGACCCAAATGCAATGCTCATTGTGCAACATTATATTAATAAGATGTGGTCTTTCCAACAAGGAGTTACAACAGTGTTCTGGCAGCCTGATCCTGATGAGTTCATCTCAGTCGTTCCATGTTGGTATGGGGGCCAGATGGAAGTAAAGTTGCGCTAACATAAGGCCAATACTCTTTTGCTACCCAGGGAAAGTTAGTAGCCAGCATACAAGCTAAAAGAAAGGAAGGGGTATCACCCAACACAAAATATGTGGGCTTTAAAACACTCACTGATCATATTGGGGATTTCAAAGAGACCATTATAGAATTAGACATTCCCAAAGTATTACTGAGGACCAAGCTAGTCCTGGCCAAGCAGAGAGAGAAACCAGATTAATACTCCATTGTCTGGTGAATGCAACCTCCCTTTGGCACATCCACCACTGAGGGACTTGCGAGTATGGATCCTTCCTTTTTACGGACCTTAACAAGATCAGTAGCAAGTACCTCAAGTATTCCTAAGATTATCTCAAGGCTTTAATTAGAATGCAAGAAACTACACAGTGAATTTCTACAAAAGCTCAAAGCTGTGACCTTGACCTAGAGAAGCACATGTCTAGTAGCAGCAGCAGCCCTCTGGGACCACTACCAGTCAACATAGTGAACCACAAACAGACCACCAATAGACCTCTGGCATTACCAGTAAATATCTGAGACTACCAACAGAGCCACGTGGGACTTTGAGAATAATAAAGGAGAATTTGTGGCATGCCTAATAAAATCCAGAAATTTTAACCAGCTTGGAAACACTCCAACCCAAACATACCATAGACATGGGCACCTTATGAGGCATGCAACAAACTCAAGTTGACCAAATGTATTTGCCCAAGCTATGCGAGACAGAAGGACCAAGGATGCTAAAGAGAACCAAGGATCAAGAAGTCGTGGAATTTGAACTCAAGGACCCCTCAACTAATACTTGCCAAGGACCAATAGAACTCCCTCCTGCCAGAAGCTATTGAATACAGATGAAATCTGAGACTTCTCTAAACCCTCTAGTACAGTATAAAAGATGTTTTTCATCAGACAAAGGTTCTTCTTGTCTGAGTCATTTCACAGAAACTTGCCAAACTGCAAATCCTTGTTTCTCCAGGCTATGCCTTTGCCTATGATTATTATGTCTACATGTATTCTGACCCTGCCTTGGACTCCAACCATGAATTTTTAAGAAAACCATAAATCAAAACGATTTAGAGATTCCATTCAACCACTTTTGGCTCCCAGCATTAACATGCCACTTTGCAGGCCACTACACAAAGAAATTTCAGTTTTCCCTGTGTTATTAAAGGGAGCCTCAGATAGTATGTGATATGCCTTGTTTTAAGGTGTTTTTGACTGAATGACTCTCAAGCAGCTTGACCACATAAGCCAGAGGTCTTCACCATAAAGGGATAGTTTGACTGCAGGTATTCATTCCAGAAAAATGTAGATTTGACATTAATGTTTATATTATTTTTGTTTTGCATTAAAAAACTAATTTATTTCATCCCAACCCTTGCTTTAAATACGCCATTATTTTTTGTCTTTTGTATATTTATTGTACATGAACGTGTTTTATGTTAAATTAATGTTAAAAGTTATCTAAAGAATATGGCATGCTTTTACAACGTTTGTACTGTGCACAAGACTTGAGCCATCCTGCATTTCTTCATATTTAGCTTTCACAGAGACAAATGTTCTTGTATTTTAACAAAGTCTTGAGGAATCTTTCTTCAGGTCTCCTGAAGGACTTTGCTGGCTCTCATTTTCAGAGGAATGTTTACTGTTTATTAAACCACATAGTGACCTATCAATCATTCAAGCATAAAAATACACCTTAACTTGAGGCATGAACTAGTGAGAAACAGTTGCAGATGACAGATGATCCGGCTGGTGATTAGTATACTGATGATGCTGAATGCTGAGAGTTTAGAACAAATGAGAGAGGAAATGAGGTTGCTGCTGTGGTTGTTATATAAATAACCAATTTTTAAATTGTATCTTCAGGCACTTTCCATCCTGTTGCAATAAAACATTTTGTTCCCATTTCTTTCATTTAATCTACATAATTTGCGTTATACACCAGTGTCAGAAGATTTCTTTACAACAATAATACGAAGAAACGAAGGGTGACTCAAGACTTTCTCACAAGACTTTGCTCACAAAAATTTAATTATCTAAAATCTAGCAAAAGCTAGCTTTACCTGAGAGCTAGGATGCCTTTGATCGCCCACTCTTCCTGGAGACTCACTTTTGGCCCGCGGTCTTTCAGCCATCACCACAACACTGCCTGTTGGACTAAACCTGATACACATAGCACAGCTGCATTAAGCAAAAAGAGAGGACTGGAAAGAGACCTTATAATCTACACAAAAGTTCTAATAAATCATGCAATGAATAAATATGACACATCACATAATTCTAGCACTTATAATGGTTTAAATGAGGACCAAAATCTAAATGCCTATAAGATATCTATTAGCAGTTAAAGAAGCATTACTTATTTTCCTAGGCATTCTACTCATTTAATAGTCATCATGTGATTTCTTAATACGTACCCTTATACAAGAATTACAGTCACATGCCTGTTAAGGGAGTGCTTTTTTCTGCCTAAATACTAAATCAATGTCACTCAGCCTTTAAAATGCTCACACATACACACCTCTCAGACTCGCTAAAGCTGCTGGATGGCTGAGAGCTTTTGGCTCTGGATGCGCCAGTAACGAAACCCTCCTGCACCAGTGTGCTTCGTCCTGAGGTGTCAATCATCACAGTAGGCCCCTCCTCCGTCCCGCTCCCTTCCTCAGCTGAGGCTTGAGTTTCCGCCCCCATCCACTCCTCCATGCGTTCAGTCTTGATGCGCAGGCCTTCCACAACATGCATTGTCTCATCTCTGCTCCTCTCCATGTCAGGCCCTGCCTCAACATACCATTGCCCTGCCCGATTAATGCGCAGTATGGGCTCATTCACAGCACTCACAGCTTCAGGCCCGAGCCCACTGTGCTCAACAATCTGAGGGCTCATGGATTCCCCAGGTGGACTGACCTCTCTGATCTCGCTCACTTCCATGATCCCAGTAGCTACTCCATGTGTAGCCATAACTCTTGAACCACCATGCCTGGGGCTGAGCGAGCGCGAGCCACCCCTTTCAGCCTCAATGGTTCGTCCTGTGCTCCGGCGGCCACGAAGCTCCTCCTCCACATCAGCCAAACTGATCTTGAAGTGGATCCCCTCCAAAATCTGCGTGCACCGGTCAATGATGTGCTGCATCTGCAGGAAGCTGGCAGCTGTCAGGTAGCTGATGATGTCGGCCAGCTGCAAACACAGGCGGCCCGTGTAGCAGAAGGAGAGGAGCTGCTCAAATACAGACGGGTTGCGGATCACCGATAGGGACACAGTGCTCATCTCGCTCAGCGCCATGTGGTCCCGAAAATAGGGTGAACTTGCAGCCAGGACCACCTTATGAGCACGGAAGCTCTGGCCCTGCACATTCACAATGATATCACATAGCCGGCCCTGCATGCGCAGCTGGTTCAGGTGAGAAAGGACAGAGTTGCTGAAGTCAGGAATGTCCAGCTGAATGCTTCCTGCTCGCTCCATGTGACCTGCACTTTAAAAAAAAAACTGCAATGAGATGGAAAACTATTAAAGAGGTGTGTTTCAGGCTGGACTGGATTCAGGCTTGACATGTTTTCTGAACTGGACATTGGTCTGGTCTAATATTGACTAACAACACAGATTATGAAAGTGACGAGTGCTGCGTGGATACCATTTTTCAGACTGTGAACAAGTACAACATACAGCTCATGCACTATGGCTTGATTTTAAATGAAATACATTAGTTTGATACATTGGTTTAGTTTCACTTCAGAAAAATGCTTCTGTAAAAAGTATGTTTTGATGTTTTCATAGTTACGGAAGTCCAGCTGTACTTCACTGATAGCAGCGGATCATTAGGAAGAACATAACCACTCTGTCAGCTCAGTTATTTGGCCTCACTTTGTCTGTAGACATTTATATCACCTTGCTAGCAGCTGATATTAATGAACCCCATGTGCTGAGTTTCACGCGCAAGATATTTTAGCAGGCTACTTGTACTGTAGGAAGATGCTGCAGTTTCTTGTCTTGATAATTTAAGTGTACAGTCTGCAGTCTCTTTTACTCTGATCATCATTATTAAATTGATAAATATGTCCAGGTTGCAGTCACTTGGTATCTGAGCCAGCATACACTTGGCTTACACTGCCATCAAACATGAGATATGCTGGGATAAGCAAGAATTGTACTGTGCTGTAATGTATGTGTGACACATAAAACCCTAACTTTATTCTAAAGACCACCCAAAATAATTTTGTGGCAATGCACAGAAGGCTAAGGCACTGAGTTACTGATCGGAAGGTCGGCAGTTCGAGCCCCAGCTCGTTGTTGGGCCCTTGAGCGAAGCCATTAAACCATGTCTGCTCCAGGGGCACAGTATAATGGCTGACCCTGCGATGTGACCCCAGCTATGCTGGGATTTGAAAAGAAAGTATTTCACTGTGCAATAATGTATGGATGGCACGATGTCAGTGGTTAGCATCGTCGCCTTGCACCTTCAGGGTCCGGGTTCGATTCCCTGTGTGCGTGGGTCTGTGTGTATGCTCTCAGGTTTCCTTCCACAGTCCAAAGCCATGCAGATTAGGCTCATTGGCATTACCAAATTGCTGGCAGTGTGTGTGCACGTACGTATGTATGTATGTATGTATGTATGTATGTATGTAAGTGTGTGTACGTGTGTGTGTGCCCTCGATGGATTGGCGCCCTATCCAGGGTGTACCCTGCCTCGTGCCCTAAGGGGATAGGCTGCAGGCTCCTCGCGACCCTGTATACAGGATAAAGCGGTATAGAAGATGAGTAAATGAGTAACATGCAGTACATGTGAAAATAAAGGCTTAACTATGATTCAGTGGCAAAATCGTGCAGGTTTGTATCGACTATCCTCCGATACTCCGAGCTCTGTATCTGTATCGTAATGTAGATGGGAAAAGCCGTATCGGTGCACCCCAAATTATGAAGGCTAGTCAAATCCATGCGGTTTACACCAGCGTTCAAGACACTATTAAGACAAACCGTTAAAAAAATACAACATAGATATAATAACATAACATACACGAGGAAAAAAAATACTTACCTTTGTTTCTAATATCAAGCACAAACTCGCACCCTAGTTTTTCGGCACTTGAACGTTTTATGGCTACAGTCGGCGGTCCGCCAAAGAAACGGCTCGGAGATTATTTGTTATTTGTGAGCTTAGAATTTTCGCTTGCATAGATGAGTGTGAGTAATGAGCAGTGTGCGGCTCCTGCTGTGCTTTGGGCCATTTCGGTGCAGCTCGGTCACTGCAGCTGAAGCCAAACCGAAAAAAAACAGCTACAGGGAGGCGCCTTGCCACTCTCCACGCCAAATAACACCAAAAAACCGACACGACTAAAGACGCTTTCTCCTCCCTCACGCGGATAACACGTACAGGATTACATCTGCGTCATCCGATTGCTTCCTAAGTGCTTAATATTTTATTTAATGCCCTCATGTTGGTGTTCCTTCCCATTTCTTCGCCGCTCTCATATTCCCCATGTATGAAAATGAGTCGATTTGCAGAAACTGCTTAGAATTATGGGAAATGGAGTTCTCTACTCAGTTTCAGTACCCCGCGAAAAAAAGAGAGCGTGACTAGCGTGAACTCAGTTTCCCATGAACCTTTGTGGTTATGGCACAGTTAAAGGAAGGGAGGTGTAGTTTGGTTGCGTTTCTACGACTTGCCCATTTTTATACCACCGACTGAGGAAATGGACAAAATGACTGCATTGTATTTAAATTGCCTGAATATGAGCACAGTTTGATGAGAATAATTAAAGACATACTGAATATCGAGCGCGTTTACAAATGGTTTCCTTTTTTAAAAGTGTGAGAAATCTGTAACAATTGTAGTGACTGTAATAGTAAAATATGAGTTTGAACAATTAACTACCTCCCAGAGAGCTGAGCTGACTGAAATTACACGAATTTTCTGTAGTTTTTCTCTAATAATAATAATAATAGTAGTAATAATAACAATAATAATACATACAATAGTTACAAATAATGTAAATAATTAAATATTCGTACATAATAATTATTTTAATTATTATAGAAACGTTATTATTATTATACTTTATAATAATAATAATAATAATAATAATAATAATTATTATTATTATTATTATTATTATTATTTATATTATTATTATTATTTATATTATTATTATTATTATTATTATTATTATTATTATCATCCAAGTTCCAAGAAGTATGATAAATGTACATTAAATATGATCTACCTAATTTTTTAGTCTGTCGTTTTGTCTATTATCTATGCTGTAATTAATGAAAAAAAATGCCTGATATTTACTGGTAAATTCTGACATTACTGATTGTTTATTTTAAGTTTAAAATTTCGTTACAGTTTTATTAAAATCATACAATGAGAACAATACAGTTAATACAATAATACAGTCAATTAATAATATATATTATTTTACTTATTATATGTTCTTTAACATGCTTTGTATGCAAAAGTAAACATGAAATAAATACCAGGTTAAAAAAAAAAAAAAAGACATCACATCGAAGCAAATCAAAGCTGATAACATAAAAACAAATAAACAAACCTGTTCATAATCCTCAATTCAAATCTGTGTCTTATCCTTCTGTTTACTCAAAACCACAGAAGTGTAAATGTAATCAGTAATAACTGTGTGTGTGTGTGTGTGTGTGTGTGTGTGTGTGTGAGGAGTTGTTGGTGGGAGGAGCATCAGTTGAGTAGTTGGGTGGCTCGCGCTCTATAAAGCAGCTTTCACACAGCGCGAGACAGACTCGGTTTCCCTCAGAGTGCAGGTAAGAGTTCATTTCCTCTGCTTTAAAACCAACCGGAAAAGTTTCATAGATATAATTACACTCTCACATTTATTTTATCTATTTATTTAACGTTACATTTCTTGAGATTTTTTCACAGTTTTCCCTGTATCTTAGATTTACCTGGACAGAATGAACTTCTGTTTCTGTTTAGATTTTAATACATATCTTACTTTAGCAGCTTAAGAATAATTAATCCGGTCGCAATGCAGATGTGGTCTGTAAACATTTACAGACAGAATGTGGTTTATTTGTTTTATTTATTGTAATTGAAGAAAAGTTTAAATAAAGTCCAAATAGTCTAAAAATCAGACTAGATTATTATTTGGATTAACTGCACTTATCCCATTTGACTTGTTATTCCTTCCCTTTTTAGAAATTAAATAGCTGCCTGGAGCTTGTAGTTTTTCATTTGAGTTTGTCGTTCGTGTGTATTTTTTTTTTTTTTTTTTCGAAATTCAAGTGAAATTAAAAGCAAAATCTGTTTTCACAAACAAATATGTAGTGGAGCTATTCAAGTGTCATTCGTTGTATTTATTTAATTCTTTCTTTCTTTCTTTCTTTCTTTCAGCCTTTCCCACGATGCCATTCTTGGATTTGTCCACAACATTTCCAGTAATCCACGCTATGGATTTTTACCTGACTTAAAGGACTCTTATGAGGCGCCGTATAGGGCTTAAATCAAACTTCACTCACACAACTACATATGAAACACTTGCATACACATATATGA
>JAQMYG010000007.1:14683140-14699095 GCA_030014215.1 Clariallabes teugelsi
AAGTCAGGTAAAAATCCATAGCGTGGATTACTGGAAATGTTGTGGACAAATCCAAGAATGGCATCGTGGGAAAGGCTAAAAGAAAGAAGGAAAGAAACAATTAAATAAATAAATATAATCAATGACACTTGAATAGCTCCACTACATATAAAAAAACAAAGTTTGATTTTAGCATATTAGAGTTTATGAATACTGTGAAAACAGATTTTGCTTCACTTGAATAATAATAATAAAAAAAACTACAAACGACAAACTCAAATAAAAAATTACAAGCTCCAGGCATCTATTTGATTTCTTAAAAGGGAAGGAATAACAACAATTGATCTCTGATCAAAGAAATAAAAATGCATGTTACATGTTTTTCTTAAGCTTTTCACATTATTTGGACTTTATTCCAACTTTTCTTCAGTTACATTTAATAAACCACAAATAAACTACAGTCTGTTTATGAATTTCTACCGACCACATCTGCATTGCGACTTGATTAATAATTCTTGAGCTGTAAGATATGTATTAAAAATCTAAACAGAAACAGAAGTTCATTCAGTGCAGGTGAATCTGAGCTACAGGGAAAGCTGGAACATTTCCCGTCTTAAAATGAAACGTTAAACAAGTTTTAAAAAAAAAAATCGAAAACAGTAAAATGATAAAAAAGAATAAAAATAGATAAAATAAAATAAATGTGAGAGGGTAATTATATCTATGGAACTTTTCCGGTTGGTTTTAAAGCAGAGGAAATGAACTCTTACCTGCACTCTGAGGGAAACCGAGTCTGTCTCGCGCAGTGTGAAAGCTGCTCTACAGAGCGCGAGCCACCCAACTACTCAACTGATGCTCCTCCCCCCGCCACCAACAGACACTCTCTCTCTCTCTCTCTCTCTCTCTCACACACACACACACTCACACGGAAAAACAGAGCAATTTGATTGGGATCTAGCTATTCTGGATTCCTAAAAAAATTTTTTTTAAAAAGGACAACTGGAAAAGGGGGATTATAAAAAATAAAACCAAGTTTTTTCTTTGCATGCACCATCTATTAATTAACAATACTACATTTAAAAAGATGGTACACTGGTTAACAAGAACAAAAAGAGGCATTGCTGTTGTTGATAATTTCCATTGTCTTTATCTTTTTATTGGCATTTTTTTTGAACAACAAAAGATAATTCATATCACTGGCAAGAGGTACAACTTAGTAACCTTGACCTTACCGCTTACTGGGAGGATGGGGAATATGCACTGTCCAGTCAATCACAAAAACACTGGTCGATCCTAGACATCACTAGAGTAATGCATGTGTAAGAGTGCAAATAGCACTTTCCTTTGAGTGTGCTACACTGCCCTGTGATGCAGCACATCCAACAGTTTGAAAAGATGTGTTTGACTTACATGCGTTTACATGTGCCTAAGGACAACAGGAGAGCTGGCTTGCAAGTGGGATTTTGGAAATGACCAATTTGGGGAGAAAAACAAGTAAACAGACTGCAAACAGTAAAAAGCAAACAGTTCTAGAAGAAACTCGAAGACACTAGTAATAGTCAGGGGTGTCATGGGAGTGTGGGTGTGTGGGGGTAAGTAAGGATGATTCCAAGGGCCCCTGAGTGCCTGGAAGCCCCTAAAAATGCTACCGCAGTTGAAAAGTGTTGGAAATGATCATTGGGAGCCTAGTACAGTATATTAGGCTTTCAAGGAGCCCAGATACCCCTGGTAGTAGTAGCATGTAGCAGTAATAACATTTAATTACTCTATAGTGTGCAGTTGTGGACACATAATAATTTATAATATTTTTAGGTTTCTTCCTAATGTCATCTCAGGGACTTCCCTTTGCTACTTTTGACTCTGGCTTGCTCATTAGGGGTCTAAATCTAGATCTAAACCCCACTTTCTGCTTTGTGACATTATTTGTTATTAAAACAGAAAGAAAAATAACATTTACTTTAATGTAATTAATTTGATTCATATTTATTTAAATGTAAAAATGTGCTATACAGTTGTTTAAAAGTTATATAATAATCATATATAATCAATAACCCATTAACATTTAAAACTTGCATAATTTACATTACTATTGAACATACAACATCACGTGTAACTCAAAGCCATGTAGCCACTGCATTTAGTGCAGCAAACTTGGATTGACTTAACCAACTCCATCATAAAAAATGCATATATGCATATATAAAGTCAAGCATATATATGCAGGTCAACCATTATTTGTATTCTCCTAAAATAAAACAAGCTGATTGAAGGGGCAAAGCATACCCAACCCCTCTATATTTAAGATGTATTTTTAGGACGCTGCATGCGGCATCTCGGGATATCTTTCACCAAAATCTCCTATAGTAGTTCAGGTAGGTTCGAGTAAATAAGTACTGTATAAAGGTTGTTTCATATGACAGCATGTGAGTCACTTTGGGAGAGACCGCACCCATCAGGATACAAATGTTTAATCATAGAATAAAGGAGAAATATCACACAGCTACACAGCATAGCTGTTTTTTTTTCCTTTAATGTGTCACCTCTCTGTAATCATAGTATTTTATTATTATTATTATTATTATTATTATTATTATTATTATTACTGATAAACACTCAGGTACTTTGTGAGTACTATACAAAGTGCTTACCACAAATCAATTGAAACCTCAGGATATTATTGTACTATTCAAATTTATATTTTATATACAAATTAAGTTACTACAGTGATAGCCACCAAAATAATTTATTTCTAAGAAATAAATTTAGCACAAGAAGGAATTTCTACTCTCTTCACAGATTGATGTAGTGCATGCTGGTGGCCTTTGTGCATTAACTGTAAAATAAAAAGTGCTTTGTTTAATTACAGTATATGTATTTATTAACCCACTACATTGCTGAAAAATACCAAATGTAAGCAAAAAATGTTTTTTATCACCTAAATGGCTGGTGACAGCTTCAGATTACTTTATATAGTGGTGAGAGACAATGTGACAACATTGTTATATTTGTTATTAAAACATCCCAAAAATTTGTTTTACTTTAATGTAATTAAATTAACTTAATTCCTTTTCATAATTCATATTTGTTTAAATGTAAAATGTGCTATACAATTGTTTCAAAATTATATAATAATCATATACAGTATAACCAACAACCCATTAACATTTAAAACTTTTAGTGCATAACTTACATTAAAATTGAACATACAACATTAAGTGTGACTCAAAGCCATGTAGTCACTGCATTTAGTACAGCTTGGATTGATTTAAACACCTCCCTTATAAAAAATGCATTGCACTAAAAGTTGAATTTTATTGCTTCATTATATATAACCAAAGTTTGTATATAAAGTGCAGGTCAACCATTATTTGTATTCTCCTAAAATATTATTGTTATTGGTATTTTATTACAAACCAATGCACTGCTCTAATTGTGTCATCATTTATGGAACTGTCCTATAAAATAATAAGCTGCAAAACAAAATGCTATAAAATAAGAACTGTATATATGCCATGTTTATACTGTAGTGTAAGCAGTACAAATAAAAATACAAGAGTTACAAAACTTTTTAGACACTGCATGTGCATATGAAATAAGATCAAATATACAGGCTCACTAGAAAGTATTGGAACAGCAAAGATTTATATTTTTGTTATTGCTTTAAATTGAAGACATTTAGGTTCAAAATCAGACAGATGAATATGAGATGATAAATCAGATTTTCAAGTTTTATTTCCTCATATTTACTTTTTATGGAACACTTAAAACATCTTACCTTTATGCTAGAACACCCACCTCTTTGGAGATCAAACGTGTAGATATATATAGTCTTATATTGTGAGCATTTCCCTTGCCAGTGACCCACTGACAATCTCATCAAACTGTTGCATTCTTCATTGTGATGCTTTCAGTGCCTCTACTGCAACTTCTTTCAGTTCTCCTGTGGGTTTTCTCCCTCCAGTCTCCTCTTCAGAAGGTGATATGCATGAAAAATCAATTAGGTTCATTTCTGGTGATTGATTTGGCCAGTCTAAAAATCTTTTATTTCTCCCTTCCCCCTGATAAATTCTTTTGTTTTGCTGTCAGTGTATTTTGGAGTCACTGTTTGTCCCCAGTTAAATCGGATGCATTTCTCTGTAAATTGTCAGACAACATTTTCCCATAGAATTCTGAATCCATTTTGAGGCTACCATCTCGAGTTCTATTATTAATAAAGATTAGTAAGCTTGCTCGAGATCTGAAAACCCAAGCCATAACACCTAACTCCACCACGCTTGAGCCATAAGTTTGTATCAGATCATTTCCTTCTCCACACTTTGGCCTTTCCACCACTTTGGTAAAGGTTCATCTTAATTCCAGAACTTTAAGACTCATCTCTGAATTTCTTGGTGAATTTAAATCCTTACTGATAATTAGTGGTTGACTTTTTGTAAATGTTATGGTTCTTATATTTCTGCTTTTAAAGTCTTCTTTAAGCAGTGGATTGTGATCTCTTCACCCCTTCTCTGGGGAGGTTGCTGCTGATGTCATTGACTGTTGTTTTTGTGTTTTTCTTCACAGCTCTCGAAATTGTTCTGTCATTTAACTGCTGCTTTTTATTTTTTTGCAGGACATTTTGTTGGCTATGCCTAATGCTTGCGCAGTTAAACAAAAAATGCAGTTTTTGAAAACGAAACCCAGGGCTCAAGCCAAGATTAGATATCCAGAACTATTTAACCATCAACATTTAATACGGTGAACAACAAAAGATACCTGTCAGTCACATGTTCCAGTATTTTTATTATCAGCAAAGATAAATAATCATATCTGCATGTGGTTCTTCTTCAAACTGTTGCCACAAAGTAGAAAGGACACAGTAAATTGGGTTTGTATGCCCTTAGCGTTACAATTTTTCTTCACTGGAACTAAAATGCCGACTCCAAACATCTGTTCCTGTGTAAACCAATGTCCCTAAAGACATTGTTTGCCAAAGAATGGTGTGGAAGAACTTGAGTGGCCTGAAAAAAAGAGATTTAAAGCATAAATGCAATTCACTGCAAACTTTATTTTCATGATTCATTTTAATATTGGTAATGTTCACTCTGCATAGGACACATTAACATTATACACATATTAAACACATATAACATTATACATGCATTCATATTCAAATGCATTGAAACACTACATTTAATTAAAATCAAAATGCCTTTTGGGCAAAAAAAAAAAAAACTTCTGGAAGGATGTCATATTTTTTTTAACCACTGGAAAAACAATCCTTTCAGAAAAACACTGGAATTTTCCTTTAATTGTAATCTTTTTGTTCCTTCCTCTGGGAATGCACCAGCTGTGAGGGGACCCCAAGTCCCAATAAGCCTGAGGTCTTGGGTAAGTCTACCATGTCTATTCCAAACCCACCACCCACCCAGCCCACTTTCTTCTGCACATTAATCACAGATGCACTCGCCACCCTGAGCGCCTCTACGCCAAGGGCAGATATACCACTGTGTCTCTCAGGAGCCTGCAAGATAAGGTGGGTTATTTGTACACTGGGGGTCGAGAGATGTGGTAATGGTGGTGGTTTTATTAGAGACATCTTCATGGTTGGGCACATCTTCATGGTTGACTGGACTGATTATGATGATTGGTTTTGTTTGCAATTGAAGATAATCCTGTGTTTGTGATTAATTCAGGGTATTAAATGTCTGGAAGATACGCCAGAAACCCATGTCCATGCCATTTACTTACAACCAAAACATATCATTTCATATTCTTTGTAGAAAAAAGAATCACTGGTCACATAATATACAGTTTGAACTGTCACACTCCAAAATCCCTAGCAGATTGTGTATTTGATGTTCTTTCTGTGGTTATCCATACACACCTACATACATACATACAGTACATACATACATACATACACACATACATACATACACAAAACAACTAAATAAATAAATAGGCTTCTGAGTGACACATCAGAAAATCCTTGTTGAACTAGAGTTTGAATGAAAAGGGCATACTTTATTCCTTACTGCTCAAAACAATACTAGCAAGTCATGGGCAACCGTGCCAGTTTGAAAAAAAAAAAAAAGTAGTTGGCGTGCTTCACATGTCTCAGAGGAACCATGCATATGTAGGGGAGAACTGGAAAGTGGGTGGGAATTGGATGAAAATAGAAGGAACATTTTAATGTATTTTGAAATTCCTAGCAACTAATAGCTATTTCATCGCTAAGTCTGATGTACTTCATGGTTCATATCTACATATAAAGAAATGGTGACTAGAAAAAACTTCCCTGGAGTTATTGACATAAATTCTGTACTTGATTTCAGTGTGTGAATCACTGAGACTGCCTTTTATTAAGAATTTCCAATTTATACAGTGTGCTTTTCAAGATCACCAATTAAATCTGAACTTCGAAATATCAATTCTTGAAACTGTCCCTGGAGATAAAAGCAGCATGATGAATGATGAATGTGCTTTTGTCTTTGTATCTTTCCAGTTGGCCTATAAATCTCAGTATCTGAGTTCTACAGTACAGTGTCTTCTAAACTGGTAGGTTTCTTCCAAACCCACAACTCTTATAAAGCAGAAACAAAATCCATGTGGTCTCTTAATTTGGTGGTACTTTTGATATGACCATTTTATTTCTAACAATCTTTAATTATGATTTTTTTCAACCACATGTTTCTCTCTTTTTATCCTCTTTTTCCATAAAAGCAGGCGATGGAAAAATAGAGCATGTATGGGGATTTAAACTACGCTCAATACTGCCTTATTATTCGTGTATTCATTTTAAAGCATTTTATTCAGAATCAGTGAAATTTCTAGGAGTGAGTAAAGTAACACTGGAGTTTATTGGGTTAAAGGACATTTTTTTTGTTACAATCTGTTCCTATAATTACAGATTGAAATAAAATTCAAGCCGAAGTGAATGTGTTTACATGCACCACAATAATTGTCTGGTTCAAGTTAACAAATTACTCACATGGTTACAAGAATTTCTGGTGATCTCGCATTGGATTAACACTGATGAAGCAGGATTTTATGGAATCAGTTAATATGCATGGTACAGAGTGGTATATAAAGGTATGCAACTGTTACTTCATTTGTATAATATTTGTATGAATTCTTTTTAAGATAATGTTTAAAGTAACTTTTGAATAATAAACAGTGTTTATATTAAGATTGTGGCTTGCTTTAAAATATTCACACTGGCATTTGGATTTGTAAATTTTGTAAATACATTTCCTATAGGAATTAATTGAATAAAAAATACAGTTAAAAATATAATACCTTAAATATATAATGAGCACCTATGAGTTTGTAAATTAAAATGTGACTGTTTCAATTTATTTATGTATTTATTTGTGTTTCTATATTTAATAATATCAAGAACATAAATCAATTAATAAATTATTTGAAACAGTAAATAAATACATTATCAATGCAAGCTAAGTTAAGTGGACCAATCAATGAGCCAATATCAGATTAAGTGCATCTAAATATTTAGGGTCAATTATTGGAATAAAAACACAATTTTGTTTCAGATTCAGATATATTTCAGATCGTATCATTTAGGTGCAGGAAAACATGAGATTGTCCTTTATCTAAAGCCATGTTTCGAGGTCAAAGTCACAGAGGTCATGGATCACTGCTTCAGACCTCCATGTGAGACCTCAAGCAGCTGAACATTCTTTTTTAAGGGGGGATCAGGGTTCACCCCCCTGCTAAGAGAGCAGTTTGACTGTGTGAAAGTGCACAGAGTAGACAAAGCAGGAAGGTTCACTGAGTAATAACAGAACTGTATAATTTATTTATTTATTTTTTATAAAGAGCCCCTGGCTGCACTTACATGCCTGGGTCAGGAGTCTGCAGAAGAGAAAAGCAGAAAAGGGACACAAGGGGACACAGAGGGGACAAAATGATGTCTACCCTTTCCGACTGTCCCTGTGTTTATCCCATCTCTGGAAAGTACAAGCACAGAACAAGACACGATGTTACCAGTTACACGATGTGCAGAGTCATTTCTACTAAGTTTGTACCACACATCCTCCCTCTCTCTCTCTCTCCCTCACACACTCACACTTTTCTCTTCCCAGCCTTTACTCCACCATGCCATGTGTTTCCTGTCAGCTCCCCCCCCCCTCCCCCCCACAAGCGGAGCATACATGAACTGAGTCCATTAGATCCAACTTTTACAAAAAATGAAACATTAGGCCACCGAAAGGATTTACACAAAACTCAGATGTTAATTAGTCAGCGCTAAAATCAGAACATTCTTTGGTAGAAAGTCTTTAAATCATAGCTGTTACACTTCTAGAAAAAAATCATATACATTTATCTCACATGGCTATTGGAGTAATCTGTGACTACATGTGAAAAACATTTGACCGTACATTTCTATTTGTTTCGCCATGAATTTAAATGTCCTATACTGTATACAGTGCATATGGAACATTTTTTAGGCCCTTTCAAATTTTCTACATTTTCTACATAATTTCCCCCCCTTTCATCATTCTACACACAATTCTCCATAATGCTAAAGTAAAAACATTACTGAACCTTTTTTTGATAAACGTTAATAAACGGTCTGAAAAATCATGTGTAATGATATGGAATGATGAAACTGAAATCCCTTTATAAAGAGCCTTTTCATAGGCTACATATAAAGAGCTTTTTATACATGCAACAGTTTATAGTTCTGGCTTGAAATTCAGGAGCAGTTCCACACCTGGTGGCGAAGAAGAGAGGGGGAGAGAGAGAGAGAGAGAGAGAGAGAGAGAGAGAGAGAGAGAGAGAGAGTAGGGGAGATATGGGGGGCACTTCCTCTTACATGGGTTATAAAAATCTTGCTAACATGGACCGGCCTTACGAGACATTCCTTAGCAACATGAACTCCAGAAAGTTACAAGAAATGAGCAAACACACTCACCCACACATAAACACACACAACCCATACACACAGTAAAACTGAGACTGAGAAGTGTAATAAAGGGTAAAACATGAAGTGTTGGTCTGGTGTTCATTTAAAGATAAATGCCTCATATATAGAAGAAATCTGGTCTATATATAGAGAGAGAGAGCGAGAGAGAGAGAGAGATATGTGAATAAATGCTAAGTGCACATCAGAAATGCTTTAAAATGGTTTAGCAGTAAAATGTATGCATAATAGTAATATAAACGTCCCCTGGACATATGGAAACGCTGAAGGCAGATAACAATAATTACTCCACTCTCTCTCACGTTCCTCTTCATCTCCTCTCTTCTGCTTTTCTTTCCTCCTCACCTCCTCACCTCTCCTCTCCTCTCCTCTCCTCTCCTCTTCTCTCCTTCAGTCCTCGCTCCTACATCCTTCGGTCCATGCCCTGAAATTTGCAAGTTTCTAATTTTTACTTACAGCAGTACAAATTCTTAAAATGCTCCCAAAAGAATCAAAGACTATTGAGAATTGAACAATTTAGTCTCTACCAGTTTTGGTATAAATTCTCTCCTTACTCCAATAATAATATGATCAGTGGATAAAATGCGTTTAAAAAATACAGAAATCAGTTGATGGGAAAATTCTTGTTTTTGCAGAAAAGTCAACATTTAACCATTTACACACGTCGGTAAATGTTAACAAGTCAAACACCATTTCATAGCGTGAAAATGTGTCATTTGGTTGATACGTTTGTATTGTCTCTTTTCCTGTGTCCTTTCTCGACTTACTCAGTGGGAAGAGCTAGGAGGTGTTTACACTTCACCACAAACTGTGAAACTAGTGCAGTATGTAGTGAATAGGTTGTGATTTTGGACGTAAGAGAGACGTCAGTTGTTGTAACGCACTCTCGTAGATATCCAGGCAGAGTGGTCACATGAACTTGCTTTCACTTGCTGTGTGAAATTCCTCTGCACCAATCAACACCAGCTGTGAACACATTTCCCCAAAAGGTATCGTTTTCCCAAACACATATAACAACCATCTCACTTAGAGCACATTAGCACATAATTATCCTTCAAATATGGCAAAAAAATGTCCACTATGGCCGAGAGCTTAAGCCAGGACATGAATATTCACTCTGAGTGAAATGTAGTTTCCTAAACTAGTTGGTGGCTTAAAGTGCCAGCAGTAAAAATTATATGATTAAAAATGTGTTCAAATTTTAGAACAAAAAAAGAAAAAGAATATATAAATCTAGAATAGGATTTTATATATATATATATATATATATATATATATATATATAATGTATATACTAAGTCAAAATAATTCAAAAGGGTTTTTAAATAATTAAATAAAGATAAGATTAAGCAATGATACCAATGATTAAAAAATTATCTTTTTAATTTGCCATATTTCTATATTTATAAAAAAAATTCTAAATTAAAAAGATTCATTTTTAAGTGTTAATAATAATAATAATCATAATCATAATAATAATAATAATAATAATAATAATAATAATAAACAGTACAGTATTATTATCCTGTAAAGAATAACTACCTATTGCAGTATGACAATAATTGAAAATTGAAAACTGACGCTGTACATTTTTGCTTTTGATGTGATGTCTTTACCATGACTTGAGTCCTTAATTCATTTCCGTTAATATACAATTCCACAGTTATGTGTCATGAGCATTAACATGATGACACATGAGGCAGAATGACTCAAAGCGAGACCACGGACAGCCGGACAAATCCAATAGTGATGTGATTTTCCTCTCATTCCGCCTGTTTATAAAGAGGCTTTGCAGATTTATGAACAATAGATGACTTTGTGGTGTAAGCACACACTCACTCCCACACAAACACACGCACACACACAGAGCAAAACTGAGACTGAGAAGTGTGACAAAGTGGAAAACATGAGTGCTCATCTGGTGTGAATTTAAAGAAAAATCCTGAGGGATCTGAAATGCCCTCATGGCTACTGATAATCTGTGGATGAACATAAAAGTTGTGTCTTTTGGCATTTGAGTTGCCAAACCTATGGTGTCAGATGTCTTTTTTAAATTAAAGAACATTGTAAATAAAGTGAACACTCCAAACTAGCCTTTACATATGACTGTTCCATCATTCGTATGGATGAATTCTTCTTGATGATATCTGTGGAAGCACTTGAGTTGAGCCATGCAATATCTCCCCTAATTTTTAACACAACAAAAGCAAAAGTAGACTGAATTAGTAAATCAGAATGACTTATTATGTATTACTTATTGTATGTGGTCCTCAGGATAAGGTAAATTATCCAGAAATACAATTACAGTATCTAACCTAATTTCAGGAGGTTTCCTATCAATTTAAATGATCAGAAATCATCTATGACATAAGTTCTAAAAATATGGCTTCTTATTAAAAAAAAAAAAAAAAGAAAAGAAAAAAAAAAGGGTTCCTGTGGCTGAATTTGCCCCAGTAATTTGATCTGTGGATAAGGTGCACCATCTGGGGTAAACTGACTGACTAACTCAATCTGAATCAAACCCATGTGAAATTTTTAAGATAATTTGACCTCTTTTAAAAACTAATTTAATCATTTATTTTTGTTTTGCAAATAGTCATATTTGTTTTTTTAAGTGGCTTAAATTACATAAAACCACCAAATGAAGTTTAAATTTCAGTATCCTTAATTGTTTGATTTCCAACTTGAGTATTTGTGTATGGAGTTTGCATGTTGCATTGAGCTTCTTGGGTTTCCTCTGGGATTTTCTCCAAATTCCCTGTAGTGTGTGCTTGCTTGTGCATTGCAATGGACTCTGGCACCCCATCCAGGGGTTGGTACCCCGCCTCGTGCCCCAAGTCCCCTGGGATCAGCTCCAGGCCTCCCACGACCCAGTACAGGATAAGTACTATGGAGAACACATGAGTGTGACAGAGCATTGTTTTTGTTTGCAAAGTTGTTAGCATTTCTGAAACAATTGTGTAAATCTGTTGTACATGCACTGAATTGTTGTATATAGTTGTCATTAATAATTAATGTCTTTAAGTATATTAATTCTGTTACTTGTCCATTACTTTAGCTACGTTTAGTCAAGTTTAGACAAAGATATTGCTTCAGGCATATGGCAGGAAAAATGGCAGCGTATCATAAAACTTTTGAACCGATCGTGACCTAAAAGAACATTATTAATTTTACTTTCAAGCTATTCAATCTACATCAAATAAACTCAATAAACTAAAATAAGCATATGATATAAAGTAAACCAGTTGTGTAATATCTCATTGAAAAACCAATGTACCAATACCAATAAACTAAACGTCATTCCTTATGGTGGCGTAAGATGAACAACTGCCTCAATTTAACGCACAGCATTTGGTTCACTACAGCTGCCATTTTTGAAAAAAATAAAATAAAATAAAATAGGTAGCCTAGCAATTAGGACTAATATTTAGCATGGTTTTATTTGCATGGTTTTATTTAAAGGCCGATGCTATATTAGACAGTTAGGTTAGCTATGTACTGTTGTAATATACTATAAAGATTTTGACATACATGGATGATATGAAAAATCTAACTGTTGATAAACCTATATTTTGCACATATTTATCTAATTCTTATACATACAGTATATGCTTTGCAATTCACAGAAATTGTGTTTTTAATTTAAAAAAAAAAAGCTGTGTTCTTTTTTTCTTTGTTTTGTTTTATTAACAAAAATATTGGACTGTGAGGAAGCGACTGTTTATAGCTGCTATAATGCAAGTGATAACAGGAACTAACTAATTTTGAGTACTATGTGATGTATCATTCTTAAATAAATAAACAAATGTAATTGATTACAAAATACAGTAAGAGGTATACAATTTCTAAAAATTTTGCTGCCAATAAATTGCAGACTACAGTAGAAATCCAGAACAGTTTTTAAAAAATGTATGTTCTTTCTTGATTCTTGATTTCTACTTTTAGATCAAAACAAAAGACATAATTATGGCTTATCACTGTAGTCCATGCTCCCAGAATGATTTTGTGCTTATATTAAGAATAAACAAAATGGCTCGATAGCCATCACATAGGAAGCTCTCTTAATGAATTCCACAATAGATCGTGAAACAGCTGACTTGTTGGGTCCATTGTGCTTGTGGACTATGTGCGAAGAGAGCGAGCAGAGTGTGCTAATGCGTTTATGAATGGAGAAGGAATGAGAAACCAGGCACAGCAGTTTTCAGTAATGTGTGAGTCAGTGCGGGTTGAGAATGAACCTTCAGCATGAGGAGATAAAGGATGCTTGGATAAGTCCGACTCATGCTCTGTGTTCTGGGTAAAAAAAAAAAAAAATTAAGTTTCTTTTTAAGCGGAAAACTTTTTTCCTGATGAGCCAATTCGGGGGCTCACAGTTCTCAGAAACACTGTCCAAAAAGTGGTCTCCATGGAGCAGAGAAAAACTATGTCATGTTCTGAAAAGACAGAGAGGAACGAGTCTTTTGTTGGAGGAAACTACCCCCTCTCAGCGCTCTCTTCCCTCTTCTCCATTCCTCCCATTCTAAATCTCTCTCCCAGTCTCTCTAGCCAATGATTTAGTGCTTTGCTGTGGTTTGTGCCTGAATACAGAGAGCTGCATATTGTTTGGACACTTCAAATTTTTTTCTTTCTAGCAACCTTCTTTACGAGTCTCATCTACAAATGTGAGGAATAAGACAAGACAGAGTCACTGTTACCACTCTGAAGTTCATTATTTTCCAGTAGACGGATGTCCTGGGGATTTTTGTTCTTCTTGCACTATACAGCAATTTGCTAATAATACATTTATTTAATTTAGGGGGAAAAAGTTTAGGAAAGGAGTTAGTTGTATTTACATTTATGTTATAGACACTCTAAATATTTCCTCACCATCCTCTAAAGTTATAAGACAGATAAATGCGGTTTGACATTTTACAGAAAAACCACTACATTCAAGCTCCACATTACACTACATTCAATGATGTCCTGAAAGTGACAGAAAACATAAACTCCTTCCATAATCATTGTTAAATTTATAGTCATTAAAAACTCACCAGCTAGTTATTTGGGGCAGCAGAAGGACATGGGAGAAATTACATATCACTTATTAACAAATGTTCACAAATCCTGGTATGTATACTAAGGGTAAAGGTGTAAAGATCTTCTTATGACAGCTTCTTGGAAAAACAAGAACATACATTAAGAGTAATGTAATGGTTTAGAAGAACAGGTTCAATAGTACTTCACAGCCTTTTCAAAGTTATAAAATACGTGTACTGTAAAATTGTTCTGACTGTTCTTAGAAATACAGAAGCAAAAATGCTTTTCATGTGCATTCCTAGAAAATGACTTTTACTCCTTCCTCTAACCTTTCTGCATTGGATCATTTGCTACTCCAAATTTGGCTTTATATCAGGAGCAGGGACGCTTACCAAAAGCATGCACAGTAAGCGGCGCAGGGGACATGAACACTAAAACCTTAAAATGCTTCCACACTAGACAGCATGGCTTGGCCCAAGACTATCTGTGTCCTTGCCAAACGTGTGTGTATGTATATGTGTGTGTGTTTAAGTGTGTATTTTCATATAATTCTGCCCGAGAGAAAAGGAATGTTCTCTGGAGATGGTGACTTGACAGAAACATGTAAAATATTACACGAAAGCAGGTTTGATATTAACATAATATTTCAGAAAAACAAACGAGGATGTTCAATTTTAGTGCAAAATCTAGCACATATTTAATGACCAGTAACTTATGATCGTTTGTCAAATCAATAATCTGAACTACGTGTCTAGCTTTGGCTTACAGTACATGGTAGCTGAGCAGGAAGTATGACACAATTCACTTGGCAATAGATATAGAAACAACAAGGATTATGGGTAATTTGCCAGTCCAAAAATGCTATTAGTGACCTGGGCAATCTCCGGCATCCTGTTGATTCAGATGACGGTGTTTTTCGAGCTCACTGGAGCAGATCATCACTATGTAACTCTGTGAATATCTCTAATCTAGTGATATCAAGTGATACCTTATGTACAGTACCTCATGCAACAGTGACTTTGGAAAACAGATTACACATTAATCAGCTCACAATCTATAATTTGATGTTTGAAAGTTCTTAGCCTGCTCGCTGTACTCTGATACTTCTACCCTGCTTGCTAAAAAAACACATTTCACCATAGTCACCCTGACTTCCTGGAATGTTACATTAGTACCCTGTTGTTGTTTTACATAGCTTTGAACATGCCACGCTAAACCAATTGTCTTATTTCCTCATGCAGATTTCTTGATAATCCATTCAATAACTCTAGCAAGGCATGAGAAGTTTCCCAATAATTCCAGACGCCCACTGTACCACTTTACTAAGCATTTACACATATTAATGTACTATACAGTCTGATTAAATATGTAAGCCGTTCATCCTTTTGAAGTATTCAGTTGGCACTGATTTACAGTATCTCTCGTGACTCTTATGCACTATGTATTAGCTATTTTATTTTGTAACTTGTAGCTTGACAAATGCTTAAAGGTTTATAAAAATATTATTAATTAAAATTAAGTACAGTATCTCACAAAAGTGAGTACACCCCTCACATTTCAGCAACCACTTTATTATGGATTATTTACTATTATTTATTATTTTTAAGGGACACTACTATAGAAATAAAAATTGGATATATTACGAGTAAATTTAATAAATAATGGAAACTCAAATTATTCGTTCTGCAGCCCAAAAAAATAAATACATAAAAATAATTGATACAAAATATGAAGTTTATACTAATTAACTAATTAATACAAATGAATCTGCATTTTACCTTTAAAAAAAAGTGTGTTTCCATTTATGCGCGCAGACAGTGTGTGTCAGTGTGTGTGTGTGTTTGTGTGTGTGTGAAGATAAAGTAAGAGGAGAGGAGGAATCAGACCCTCCCCTTTCCCTCTTCTCGTCTTACATAGTAAACCTTCCTCTTCTCTTATTTGAGTTTCACACACACACACACACACACACACACACACACACACACACACACTGACTTAAAGACAGTTATATCGGACAAATTAGCAAGCATCATC
>JAQMYG010000007.1:14701489-14713816 GCA_030014215.1 Clariallabes teugelsi
TATTTAAAGGTTAGTCAATTCAAAAGCTCTCAAGAACTTTAAATGAGTCCCCAAGGAAAAGGATCCCCAAGTAAAGTCACCAAAACCATCACACAATTTGAAGCTCACTGCCTAGAGGATAAGTTTATTAAAATGACTTATCAGTCTTAGAAACTGCCGATTTACAGCACCTTAGATTTGAGCCCACATAAATGCTTCTCTGAGTTCAACCAGCAGACATATTTCAACATCTGTTCAGGACTGCATAAGGACTTTGTGCTAAAATTGCGACAAAGAAAAAATTACTATGGAAGAACTACAACTACAAAAGACTTCCTTGGGCCAAGAAACATTATTAGATCAGTGGAAAACTGTCAACTGGTCTGATGAGTCCAAATTTGAGATTTTTTGTTCTAAACGCCATGTCTTATGTGGCACACCACAGACGCACAGACATGAGGCAAGGTCTTACGGGAAATGGGTTATTTTTTTGGAACAAATGGGAAAAGGAAGAGATTGTAAGGAGGGAGGAGGGAAAAAAGGGGTGGAAAGAAGTGAAGGTGTACACGTGCAGGCAGTGCCCAGCTGGCAGACGGGCACTCGGCTGGTGAGTGTTGGCTGCGACAGAATGTGGGTCTTCCTGGGCAGCAGTTCCTGCAGGCTCTTCAATGCGACTCTCACATTTGCGGTTTACCGGCTTTCAGCATGGCCTCAGGTGTGAGTCCCCATGGTCTGAGTGGCTTTCCTGATTGGGAAAAGGGGCCTTAGTAACTAATGCAGCAGCCTTTTCCTCTTTGGCGGCTGAATCATGAAGGCTGACTCTCTCTGGGACGTATCCAAGGAGAGTGCTGCATCACATGACCTGGCTCCACAATAACCCGATATAAATCCACTTGGAATGGTTTGGGATGAGTTGGACTGGAGAGTGAAGAAAAAGCAGCCAAAAGAATTCAACACCTCTGGGAAACCCTTCAAGATTGTTTGAAAACCATTCCAGGTGACTACCTCATGAGGCTGACTAAGAGAATGCCAAGAGTGTGTAAAGCTGTCATCAAAGCAAAAGCTGGCTACTTTGAATAATTGAAAATATAAAACATATTCTAGGTTAATAACAATAAAAATGAAGAAAAAACCTTGTTTTGTGTGTCCAATACACTAGAGAGGGCGATGGCAGCCATCTTGAGCATGAAGAGTGCAGTCCAGAACACTGTCTCGGAACACTAGCTTGCATCGTTTGTTCGTTAGCAGAACAATATACTTTAGGCTTAAGTCACATAGAATCACATGATATTGGAGTTTTTATATGGCTCAATACAAACAATATAGGTGTATCTTTGCTTAAAACTAATCTGGAATTAATTCTCAACAGCACAACACTGACTTCATACTTAATCTCCAGCTGCTTTTAGATATGTATAATATAATTATCAATGTGATAAAATGGTAGCTATATCAATAACCTCAAACGACTAACTGCAATCCGTATCTAAATCTTATTACAAATACATAATATAAGGACATTAATAAAATTCATGATATTCTTTATTAAATGCTATTATTACATGACAGTCAGCACTGATGAGAGGTTCATAGACCCTATAATAGCATGAGTATGCAGATGAATGGGGTTATTTGCATATTTTCGACAGAGCCACTAAACCACGGACTCTCTCTCTAAAAAAGGTGATGTGTGAAACAGGCATAAATCATCCACACAAGTGTAAACAGTCACTCCAGTGCACTGGTAGGAGGCCAAACGTGCAAAGACCCTGAGTTATTTTCTGAAAGGTACAGGGTCAGGTCTACAGGGAGTCTTTTTCATGCTTACATTCAGCCAACAAACTCAATAATATCCCAGTGATATAAAGGATTTAAGTCTGTTCCACTCAGTCCTAAATTTAGCTCCAGACTTTATAGCAACTACAAATAAGAAGCATCTTGTTTGTAATTTGTGAAATTGTAAACAACATTTTATAATGTCTATAATCTAATGCCAGATTTTTGGTTCTTTTTTTTGCATAAATAAACATTTAAGGATAATATAAAACTTAAATTAGCTTTTTCTTTTTTTATTTATCATTCTTTTAAATTTTTCTGGGTGAACTACTGCACATAGTAAAAGAAATATGTAAAAATAACTTAGTATATTGTGTGTATATACCACCATATGTATTTATTTAATTATGCTAAAATCCATTACTCACATGTTCAATACAAATAAATTGTTATGAAATTTACATTTAGTTAGTAACAACTAGAAGTGCAATAAATGTTTGAAACATACCCAAGTACACTACAGTACTAGATGATTTTTATAGTGTGTTATAGCCTGATAGTTTAAATCTGTCTCCAATTTATTCTTGTATTATATGTTCTACTTTTGTTATCTTTTTTTTTAAATCACTGACTCAGATAGTCCAATGCACTCATACTGCTGGTGTGTACATATCACAAACAAAGTTTCTTGAATCTTGAATAGAATTTTATTAAAAAAAAAAACACTTATTTGATATTTTGAAACATTAAGTAAATTTCTTAAATATTTTTGCACACTTTTCAAAGTAACAATTTTAATATATACACTTAGAATTTTGTATTTTATACGTTTTCTCATATTTTAGTTTAGTTTTCTATGTTTGGAAATGTAAAGTAATGCATTTAAGCACACATTAACAAAATTGACTTTTAAGCATTTAAAATCCTCAAAGTTTGAGTAAAACATCATCGCTTCATGGTATTAACATGCTGATTGAGTATTTTAGCAGATGCCTGACCACTCAGCCTATTAATACTCTCTTCAAAGGGAAAGAATGAGAATGCAATGAAAAGAAAAATATGGGAATTAGAGTAAAGGTTTGGACCTTCTGTGTGTTCTAGGCAGTGTGTTGGGGGTGTAAATGTGTGTCCTGAGATTTGCAGAGGCTTTGATAGTGTGTGTGGGGTGGGGTGGGGGGTCAGATATGGACCGTTAATAGTGATCACGGAAGAGGGTGTGTATGTGTGTGTGAAAGAGAGAGAGGGAAAGAGAGATAGAGAGAGAAAGGAAGAAAGAGAAGGGGGCAGGACTGCGTGGGCCTGGTTGGCATTTTAAAAGACGCAGTGGAGCATGCTAAGAAAATTTAAATGGGGAATTTCAGTGAAGTGCAGCAGGCCAATGGAGCAGGCCAGAGCTGGAGAGGAGGAGCTGAGCAATTTGCTAATGAGCCATCCTCAGGATATGAGATAGAAACCCGTGGGAGAGTCACAGGAAATATACAGACATATCCCAATGTGCTTCTATTAGGCTGACACCTGAGTCATACGCAACACGCATGGATAAAGTAGTGTATTAATGAAATGGTTTGACGCAACTCTCTCGTTTCCTTTACATGCTTTGTGCATTTTTTTTGCCAGGGATAAATATTGTAACTGAACGTGTGTCCTTGAGTTGTGAGTAATCTGTAGGCTATACAGTGGCCTTGGATTCAAGGGAAGTATAATTATTACTGCAAATGATCATTTCCTGGAGGCCTCATGAGGAAGGAGAAGGGGAGGGTCCTGGAAAAAAAAGAGAGCAAAAAAGAAAGGGAGATGTGAGAGATATGAAGGGGTTTATCCTTAGAGGAACGAACACCTCCTTCCTCTGTCGATGATGTCATGACAGAAGCCAGTGAAACCTCTAAAAGGCCACTTCAGACCTGTGGACATTATGTCATTTAGGAATAATGACTCAGAGTTCCTATTGTTTCTTTCAAATGGGCGACACTCTCTTTTTGAAAAAAAAAAAAAAAAAAAAACATGAAAGAATTTTAAACAATAGAGGCACTCATCTAGACTGTTTATTTAATGACTACTGTGCAGCCAGTTTAACCCTAAAAAGCAAACCAAATGTGTCTGTATATCCCCCCATATGCGGAACACTGTCCTACACGAGTTAGCATTCAGATATCTAATAATTCAATTCAATTCAATTTTATTTATATTGAATTGAATTGAATTATTAGATATCTGAATGCTAACTCGTGTAGGACAGTGTTCCACATATGGGGGGATATACAGACACATTTGGTTTGCTATTTGGTTAATAACAATAGAAGCCCAAGGTCTATTTAAGATGTAATAAGATGTAACCAAACAAGGGCAAGCTGTAGAAAGGGGGAAACAATCAGGGGATGTGAGTCTAGTCATTTGGTCCTGTGTTGAATTGTGCTTTTTCTTCCTGACTACACTTTGCATCCACAATGCTTGGCATTACAAAGCGTTCGCTTTTTAACATAATATTCATTAAGGACTAAATATCGAATGTGGAAAACGTGACGCCATTAGCACCAAAAGAAAAGAAAATATTGCAAAGACAAACAGTCATCATTGTAAAGTTGTTCTTTGGCATCCAATTAAAGGCAGATTTTTGTGAACATTTGTTAAAACAACATAGAATGGTCCGAAAAGGTGAGAAGCAAGCCTGACTACTTTCTAGACTGTTGGTGAGTGACAAACATTTTAGATTTGATCTCCATTTGGGCTGATATTTGTGATACCGTTACTACACAACTACAACTACAGCTATCAGCAATGCTTGAGAAGGTGCATGTGAAATACAGGAACACTAATTTGGGAATGCCAAATTAGTGCCAAATACTTCTTATATTGATTTCTTTTTGATGCCATCCATGCTTGAACTTGAATCGTATTGTAATAAATGTGATTGATGTGGATTATTACCTCCATCTTACTTTTTTCAACAACAACACAAAAATCAAACACCAATTATTCACTGAACGTACAAGTTTTACTTCATCACTTATATAACTTTCAGAAAACCTCTACTTAAACAAGAATGATTGTGTAATCAGGAACTTATTATATAAGATTAGTCCTGGCCTAAGATTAGTAACTTAATCATGTTGATCTATAACGGGCACTGTAATGAGCTATAAATTAAATTAATGAGCTATAAATTAAATTATACCTGTTAAATTCCTGATTCTTATTGGTAAAAATCTGTTGATTAATTTTGTATAATAGCGGGTCTCTGTAGTAGAGCTACAACTTACAGGTTTCACTGAGAAGATGTTTATTAACCCCGAGAGACCTGTGTGTTTCTTTTGTAATTGTAAAATATGTATTGTCATCAAAAAAATAATCTACTTCAGGGTGGCACGTCATCCCACCACTTATTAAGTATTTTCCAGCAAGACACAAAGTCATTTCCAGAAAACAAAAAAAAACCCAAATGCATTTACTGATTTGATTTGAATGTGGAGTGGGTGAGTGAGAAGGATGAAAGTGCATACGGTGAGAAACCGAAAGAGAAAAAGAGAGAGAGAGGGGAAACCCTGGAACAGAGCAGGCTCAGTGTTCATGGGCAGCATGGGATCCCAATCCAAAGGCTGCCAGGCTTCTGCTGGGAAAGAGAGGCATGTGAAAGAATGCAAAAGGAAGGAAAAACCTCAAGCTGTGTGAAATCCCCAGTAAAAAGAATGTGTTAATGACTGAAGGGGGCACAGGCCAGATTAAAAAAAGACAGTGTGGTGTGTATATGTTTGTGTGTGTGTGTGTGTGTGTGTGTGTGTGTGTGTGTGTGTGTGTGTGTGTGTATTTCTTATGTGCAGGGTATTGTGAATATGTTCATACTGAAATATGCACGCATGTGTGTATTGTTCTGTACTTTGTGTGGTTCTCTAGCACAGAGTTTGGCTAGTGCTCCATTGTTGAGCAAGAGATAAAGGGGGTACGAGAAAAAGCTTTCTCACACAGTTCTGTGATTTAAGTGCTTATTAGTAGACTGAAAAAGAGTCTCAGCAGCATTAGAAATACCTATTTGTGCGGTAAGGTTTGCATGGTGAGATTCACATTATAACTCATATTGGGTATTTTTATAATATTGTATTGTTAATTATATAACGGTTAGTTCAGATCGAGTAACCTGATCGGACAATTGGCATTCCACTAGTGGTAAGAATAGACGGTAAAAGCACTGAGACATTTGTAACTATATGTAACACTCTACGTCCCATGGATTTTGCCCTCAATCCTACGACCTCATCACAAAAACATGCTGATATCCAGCACAACAGCACTCCCTCTCGCTTGTTATCGCTTAATCAAACATGCTTTGGATATCTCTACAGTATAAGATCCAGACGTGTAAAAACAAAAGCCCTTATTCTGGCAAAAAGAAATAGTTTAAATGATAAAAGTTAATGTAGTGAAGTGACTTAGGATTTGTTGCTTAAAGTAATATGTTCATTGTTTTTTTCACTCCCTCTTGCGGGCTGTCAGAGATTTCAGACAGTGTGCTGTCTCGGCCACACTGTGATGTTTATTGTTTACTGTTCTTCTGTTTACTCTTACAGTTTCGGTGCTCCTTCTCGTACCGAGTTCTTTTTGATGCCGTTCATGTTTGATGACTTGAATCGTATTTCTCCATTATATGAACATGAAATTCGGAAGCTGCTTTTGGAGGTTAAATGCAATAAATAGATAAAACATTAGATAGATAACATATTTCCAGTCTGAAAGGTCTGACCTAAATAAATCAAGGTCGTAATTAACAAAGCCTATCTGGAGATCAGCCAGGCACTACAGTTTTCATTCATTACCCAGACATCGTCTGGGGGGAATTGTGGATTAAATGCTGACGCCCCGGCGACATATTCCCTATTATACAATAGTTACTTCTGAGCAATCTGATTGGATGAGAGGCATTCCATGAGTGGCGATAGTGGGTGGTAACACCACCGGGACATTTAACTATATGTATCACTCCACATCCCATAATTTCTAATGACTGTTAATTACACTAACTGTAAGCATGGGTGAAAGTATGTCCGCCATACAGGAGAGAGCCTACAGCCTACTGAAAACCACATTCAAAGGAAGTCACAGAAGCACTTTTAGCAAGAAAACACATCTGATCACTTTGCATCTTAAACAACACTTTGCCTGCTTAATAATTGTTTAGATGTCGCATCTGAACCATCCGTGTTCTTTTATTGATGGCTACAAATCTAACCATCTTCTAACACAAAGTTGTTGAACTCTTTTTTCAAATGGAAATATTGGAGGACTATTTAGTTGCACCATTGTTTAAAGAATCAGTAATGAGAGAAAAATGCAGATACTTTTTTATGTAGTATATACTGTATGGATGTGTGGTGCTAATATATTGGTACTCAACCTGATTTCATTCTGTCTAGGGTGTGGGAGTAGACCATGGAGTCTACATACACTGTTATGTCCATCTCTGCGCGGGAGTCTAAACACAGTAAATGTGGTAATGTTTCACACAGAGAAATAACTTGATTAGCTCACCATCAGTGGTTTTATCATCAATTGTAGTTGTTAATGGTGCAATAAACAATGTCAGTGAACAGTGTCCAGCAGAGTTATTATTATCCTTATGTATCCTTGTGTGAGACACTCACAATCTGCCTTGTGAAACAAAAATGAGTACAGTTTTTTGATGATGCCTGCAGTCAGGGTGGTGGAGGGTCAGAAATGAGGGCAAAAATGAGGATACCCAACAGCAGTCCAGACAGAGGGCTGAAAAACTGGACTGTCCAGATAATATCCAGATAAATGGTAACTAGATATATCGGGGAGAGGCAGCACAGTGGTGTACTGGTAAGCACTGTGGCCTCACACCTCCAGGGTCGGGGTTTAATTCCCACCTTGTGTATGGAGTTTGCCAGTTCTCCCCCTGCTTTGTGGGTTCTCCTGGGTATTCTGGTTTCCTCCCACAGTCCCAGGACATGCAGATTAGGTTAATTGCCGTTCCCAAATTGTCCGTAGTGTGTGTGTGTGTAGTGCCCTGCGTGTGTGTGCAGGCACCTTGTCCAGGGTGTACACCACCTTGTGCCCTAAGTCTCCTGTGATAAGCTCCAGGCCCCCGCAACCCTGTACCCATGACTAGCCATATAGAAGATGAATGAATAAATGAATAAATGAATGAATGTATATTGAGGAGACATCAGTGTATTAATTAATTAAGCTCAATTATAATTTTTGATGGAGCAACTTCAATAAGCTTCAATAAGCTCCTGTCTTAAAAACAGAGTGTGAGTGGAAGATTACTTACAGTATATAGAGTGAGAGAAACAAGAGACATGTACAGTTGTGTATTATCAGAATAGTGAATTGCAACACAATTGCAGTAGAACTGGGCTTGTTATTCTAATGTGTTGTGAGAAGAGAAGGTGTCCAAGCATGGATCCTTGAGGCACACATGTCATCACCTGATGTGACTTAAACTCTTTGTCCCTTTACAGCAACCAGTAGATTTTTACCCAACACATAGAACTTGTTTTTGTAATGCCGTCATTAGAGCATTAAGATAATGCAAATTCTCTTGCTGCAGATAATCTATCAGTCTAAAAACTAAGGACTTGGCAGCAGTTTTTGTGAACTTTATGGTCATTACAGCAGTGCCCCCTTTTGAGGCCAGACTGAAAGGATCCTGCAGGCTATTTCAGATTGATCTGAGATTGGTGAACGTCAGGTCACTGACCAAACATTCTGACTGTAGACACTAGATAATTGTGATGCATTATCAAGCACTTACAAAACGATCTTGATCTAAGAAGGTTTCACATGTCATTTTAAAACCTCTCTTAGAGCTTCAAACCTTGAATTTAATGCAGATCCCTGTTCCTGTTTTTCTCTGGTTCATAATGCCTATCGTGCCTTGGTTAAATATAACAGGATTCATTTTTAAAAATTTTCCATTTGACATATAAATCAGACTGAACAAGTTCAAAGGTCTTAGATGATTGAGATTACTGGCAAGTCACACTGTAGGCTAAATACCATTGCATTTTTTTTTTGAGGAATCTTGAATGTTTGGAGTACAGAGCTCCCTTATCTCATCCCTATCAATCATGTCAGAGAGGATGTTTTTGTGCAATGATGATTACACACAGTTTTTAGGCCAGTCACTGGCCACTGAACACAGGAACAGTCACTGTATTTAAACACAAGAAGAAGGCTTATATGTACATATTTGTTACATATATTTACACAAAAGAAAACAAAAATGCATCACACCTGAGACATTGTACAGATTCACACTACATCAAATCGCATCAAATGCAGCTTCTATACCGTATTTCTGATTTTATCTACAAAGTAATCCATATATTAATTGTTGAGATAATAAAGTTTTTTTTTTTGTAAGGACATTTATTTAACCTTTATGATGATAATTTCCATTGTCAATGCTTTGGAACAGTCAAAGAGAATGATGTTACTAACTAAGTTTCTTGACCTGGGAAAGATTTTACTGTAATCATCGGGTTAGAGTACTTGGATTACTTTTTTGATGTAATGAGTATGATGTAACGTGATTGGTCCGCCATTTAAGTACTCAGCTATTTACTTTTTCAAAAATGTAATCCGTTATTTAGACAATTTATATGAGCCAGACAGCAGTCATTCCCAATCCGTTAGTGTGTGTGTGTGTGAAAGTCGTCCTACAAGCCCCGCCCCCGATAACCCGCCCCCCTCTGTTATTCCTGCCGTTATACCCTATCTCACCTGTGCAGTTTGACTATACGAGGAACAACGCGAGGAAAGATGGAAACCTAATCACAGCGCCAAAACTCGCGTGAATCATGATGAACTATACTTACGGCCACCGCGCGAAACCACGTAGGTAAGATAGGGGTATTAGTAGTTAACAAATTATGGGCCAAACTTCACGATGATGGTAGAATAATTATAAAGGTCTTGACTAAAACAACATGAATGAGGAATCACAAAGTAGTTTTCATTTTCTGCAATGGAAAAGTACTCGAACTAGTTACTTTTTATCAGAAAGTAATGCTGTAATGTAACGGATTACTTTTTAATGACAGTAATTTTGTAATGTAATTAGTTACTTTAAAAAGTAACGTCCCCCAACACTGTTCATAACATTGGAGAACTGAAATTAGTTTCAGAAAAATTTCTGTTTGTCTGTCCAGCCCGATTTTGTCACAGCATCATGCAACACTGGCTGGACAGAATTTAATTAAACTTTTCTAGTCCTTCGGTATTTCTGGTAAATCTGCGCTATGAATGAAATCAAAATGTGGAGAAGAAGTGACGTTATGGACAGTTTTGTGCCAGATTACATCACAGCATCCAGCTCGAATTTGGACGAATATAGCGTTTTTGTCCCTTGAGGTGGGCGTGGCTACATGCGTCACTCAACAGAGCCAACCAACGCGATAGTTTACCGTAAATACACAAAGAAGTGTAAAAGACACGGAAACGACCGTAATGCGGTGAAACGACAAAGCGCCGAAACACAAACGAACGGGCAGCACAGTTGGCAAGTAGGAGAACCGAACCTTGCACCATAAATGAAATCAAAATATTGTGGTACAAGCGACGTTATCAGCAGTTTTGTGCCAGATTATTTAAAAAAAAAAAAAAAAAAACGACGGGTTGGCAGAATACTGCGCATGCGTCAATCTGTGGGCGCTTCTTAAATTGACCGCTAGACAGAATTGAATGAATGTTTTGCAGTACTTAGATATCTGCCTGAAGTTTAACCAATATATATTAATTAAAAAAGCTTAACTAAATGATTTTGCTGGGATTAATTAATATTTTCATCTCTAGAATAACAGCGCTGAAGTGATATAAATTAATTTTAATGCACAGGAGTCATTATTTCTTTATATAAATATGTTAGGCAGAGAGTCATGATGTACAGAAAGACAGGCTTTAAACTGAAATAATAGCACTGATTACATTAAAGCTGATTTTTTTTTTAGCTTTATTTTAAAAGTTTTTTTGACAAGTACTTACGCTAGTGTAGCTATAAACAGAAAATGTATATTGTATCTTTTGTCAGTAAATGATAAAAATGTAATTATTGACAAGTTACTGTGGTATATGAGGAATAAAGGAGCTTATAACCAAGGTTTGCATATTTGCACACCCCAGTCATTTCTACATTTCTGATTTGGACAAATTTCTATTTTCTTCTTTTATATTTCTATATTGTTATATTGATATTTTGTTCTTATTTGTACAGTATATTTTATTTTACTTTGTACAGTATATTTTACTAATTAATTTCATTTTCTAACATATTTCTTTTACTACAGTATATTTTACTTGTACAGTATATTTTACTAGTTAATTTTATTTTCTAACGTATTTCTTTTATTCATATTTGTTTCTTATGTTTAAGCTTTTATTTTTAAGGTCACTGGCAGTCGTGTAAGCATTTCACTGCATATCATACTGTGTATGACTGTGTATGTGACAAATAAAATTTGAATTTGATTTGAGGTTAGATTGTGATGATGCGGTGCACAGATGAACAAAAGGTATAACTCTCTGTGAGCAGGGCATGAAATAAGACAATGCAGATTTTTAAAATATAAAATAGCACATGTAAGATAGAGAAGATTAACTCAATAAACATAATTATAACTCTTTTTTAAGTAAAACACTACATAAATACATTAGATCTTAAAAACCCCACAACCCTACAAAACAGGCCTAACATGTTTTGTCTCAGCTGTTTCATCTCTCTACAGGATTGGACAGCAATGGAGACAGATTAGTCCTAATGGAAGCAATCAAATGATGTTCAGCGCTATTCTTTCTGTCTGTGGGACGTCCTTTGTCTGTGCACAGATCATGGTATGATAATCTCATGGGAGCTGAAGTAACCATCAGCTGTGTCTGTGTTTAAAAATAGGTGGGGTCTATTTAGAAGATCAGTGGCCTCCACGTCAGCAGCCCCCGCTATATAGTAACACCCACGACTCTAAAATAATTTGAAATTAAATCATTTTTCTTTATCGTACTGTATAAATTTGACTGACGTCAGAGCAGATCTGCCTTACTGATATTTTAAACACTCTCAGGCCACATTCTTATCTGCTGTGAGAGTGGACTCCAGAGAGATGTTATCCGAATGCACAGAGGCTCCCTGATGTTAATGGGAAAGCTTTTATCATCTTTAAACAGACATTATACAACAGTTAGTTCTGATCGAGCAATCTGATTGGGTGAGAGCCATTCCATGGGTGGTGATAATAGACGGTAACAGCACTGGGACGTTTAACTATATGTATCACTCTGTGCCGCAGGTGGTTTAATAACCATTAATTGCACTAACTTTTGGCCGCAGCATGGGTGAAAGGAGCTCTGTACGGTGCGCAGTACTGAAGAGAGCGCAACTTCCTGCCGCAAACTACTTTCAAATCCAATTACAGAAGCACATTTAGCAAGAAAAGACATCTGATAATGTTCCATCATCTTTTTTTTTCATTTAGCCCCTCTTTTTCCAAATTCTTTTTCCCGATTTTCTCCCCTAATTTAGTCGTGTCCAATTCCTCCTAGTCACTAGGGGGCTCCCACATTAAG
>JAQMYG010000007.1:14713916-14727176 GCA_030014215.1 Clariallabes teugelsi
ATGCTGAATCGTTCGTGCCCCGCATCGCGATGCATCGCCGAATCGATTATAGTTGACACCCCTACTATCCGCTCCCTCCGCCCGCGCGAGCTCACAGACGCCTCTGATTGGCTTGTAGAGCCGTCATTAATGTGGGAGCACTAAGTACCTCTCATCCCTCCCCCTTGAGAGAGCTCGGCCAATCAGCTTTCTCTGTGCCTCCGGCTGTGAGAGGAAAACAGCATCACCCGGGGTTCGAACCGGCGATCTCCGGATGATAGGACGAGCGCTTTTACCACTGCGCCACTCTGAGGCACTTGTTCCATCATCTTAAACAACACTTTAACTTCTTAATAACTTCTTTTAAGTAATTTAATTAAGTCATGGAATCACATCTGAACCATCCGTGTTCTTTTATTTATGGCTACAAAGCTTACTACCTCCTAACACAAGGATGAATTCCAAATCTCGCTCTAACTCTTACATGATTGTGTTTGAAAATGGATTGTACAGTTTTCATAGCACACTAGCTTTCCATTTAACACTATTTGGGATTTAACCTCGATCCAAGAAGTTAATGAAGCTGATATGCAAAGGGACTATCCATCACCTCCATGTTTTAGTCTCCGCACCTTTAGGCTACATACTGTACTATTGGTAAGGTTTTAAAACTACTTTCACTCCACAATCATAATCTGTTGATAATAAATGGTGTCTACGTACCATGTTTATACGGACTATGCTATATCCAGCAATACAGCACTCCCTCGCATGTTGTTCAAGTCAAGTCAAGTCAATTAGGCTTTTTTTTTTGTCATTTCAACCATATACAGTTCAGTATACAGTGAAAAGAAACAGCTTTCCTCCTGGACCAAGGTGCTACATACTGTACAAACAACATAAATTAACAGAAGCTAACTAAGACACCTAATTAGATGACTAGCTTGACCAACTTATTGTTGTTGGTCTTTCATCGACTGGAAAGAACACAACAACTTGGCACCGGATTTTTTTTTTTACAGTTTTACAACGGATACCCTTCCTGGTGCAACTTTTCATTTTTATCCAGGCTTGTGACCAGAACTGCATACAGTGGCTGGTTTGAGCATTGGCTGGGAATCAAACCTAGGCCTTCCGCGTGGCAGACAAGAAACTAACACCGAGCCACCAATGCCCAGCACTCCCTCTCATGTTATACTGTTTAATTAAAAGATGGGAAATTTGACTCGCCTTTACATGCAGTTATTATATACCTATGGCTGGGCTTTGTCTATGAAATATACAACTCAATTATAATTTCTTTTTAATTTTATGGTCTGATTAAAATAGTACATGATAGTACATTGCCTTCTGGTGGATGTTAAAGAATTTTGAAAGGGAAATGTACTACTACTTAATGAAATAACTTTAAATCAATGATTTTGTAGAAGAGATCAGATGAGAACCTTTATAATGTTATGTTGGGATCATCATAATGAACATTCTCATATACATATATATCATATATATGTCTTGCACAAACAGTTCAAATTGACGAATTTCTAAAACACACACACACACACACACACACACAGGGATACATATTAGGAAGTTTATCTGTCTTTAACAGCTGGACCCTGTTTTCCTGTTCTTACATTAGTTGTCCCTCAGAGATGGGGGTTATTGTTTATGTTGTGATGTGTATCTCTACTGACGTATCACATTCCCTTGTTGTGATGGAAGAATTATGAGAAATCTGTTTAATTCTGTTTATCGAAAATTCTAAGAAATGGCAAATATAGAGCTCCAACAGGAAAAGCTCAATGTTAAACATGATGATAAGTGTGATTTAAATTTTCCACATTATTATATAAATAATTAGATTTTCTTACTGCACAAATTCTGGAGTAAAAATAAACATTTCTATCTCTGCCCTCATTTATGGGTACGCTCAAACAACAAATATGCCAAAGACATATACAATACAAGTCTTAGCAATGTTGGGTGTGCATACAAGCACAGCGATGCCTTGAGGCTAAATGGAGCACCCCTTGTCTTCACTGATAAATCAAAACCCGATAATCAGATATGTTGCATGTGGAGTCGCGTTCTTATCTGCTGGGACTCTCTGGACTGTAGAGACGTACTACGAGAAGCACCCCAAGGACGTGGGTAGCTGTTATCTAATAACTCTAGCAGAGCCACCATGGCTGCTTTTTTACTAAACCTGACCCCTGGCTACATTTCCTGACTAAATCTCATTCAGTATACCTTCTGTGCCCCTAGCCTCACACCCACAACAATGCTAACAGCACATTTTCCAGTACAGGAATGTAAAAATGTAGCAAAGTTTTAGATCGAAAGGTTTTGATTATTGTTATGTGTGAGTTTGTAAATGCCAGGGGAAAAAAGTGTATTTTGATTTCCTGTCCTAAAAGTTAATCTTTTCCTCTCTGAACAGTTTCACATTATTGTTTGCCTTTCCTGTAGTTTTATAAACACTGTCGTTTCTAGTTCCTTCAAATCATTGTTAAAAGTTTAAACCAGCCCATTTAATTTAGTGCAAATAACATAACATAATAATTAAATAATATATAGTAATGAATAAAAAAAAACTAATATTTAATAATTAAACCAAAAATACTACTCATTCTACTGACGATAATAATAATAATAATAATAATAATAATAATAATAATAAGAGACCAGTGTATATATATTTCTGAAGATTATATAATATCTTCTATTCCTTTTGAATTTTTCAAGATCTTTGCTGCTAATTTTGGAATTTTATTTTCTTCATTATTTTTCCTTTAATGTCTGGTCGTATCTTAGTGTCTGTTTTGTTTTTATTCTTCACAAAGGATTTTATTTTTGGTACACACGTATACACTGTAATATATTTTTATCCCCCCTCACAATCTCTAAAAAGGACAATATTTTCTTCATAAGTCCTTCCGGAAACAATTAATTAGTGTAGATTAATATGATGTAAGCTAATTGTACAGAACCATGTCTAATGAAGAAGCGCACATTTTCTGATTATATCAAAACTGTAGCCAAACAAAATAGTTAGAATTCTCAGAAATGTAAAACAAGCTGGTAATTAGTAAACTAAATCAGGAAACAGAATGAGATCAGAGCCCCTAATCAAGAAAGACAGATAAGACAGAACAACCTCATTGCAGACACAACACTTGAGTAATGTTAAGGGACAGTCTGGCTTGTTTAATATCTGTAATGTGATAACAAACAGGTAAGTGTCATTAATAATGATGATTATTCAATTACTTGTCACATGTACCTTACAGCACAGTGAAATAATTTTTTACATATCACAGTTAGGAAGCTGGGGTCAGAGCACAGGGTCAGCCAGGATGCAGCATCCCTGGAGCAGATAGGGTTAAAGGCCTTGCTGAAGGGCTCAACAGGGGCAACTTAACGGTGCTGGTGCTCAAACCATAATGCTTAATGGTTATATTTATTTACTGATTTACTAATTACTCCATTTTTTTCCAATTACAAGTCATCTATTATGTCTCCTTCTTATTAACACCTACAACCTATGAGGAAAAAATATGTTATAATATTTCAGTCATTGTAGTTTTCATGTTTTAACAACGTATTAATGAAACAGCTATACTGTATTTAACACCAACAAAAAGCTACAAACTCGTAGAAAAAAAGTAATATTTCATTGGACTTCCTTTTGCTTAGATTTTGGCTGTGCCATCATTTTGATAGGCTTAAGAAATGTCACAAAATGTATTTCCATCCAGAGTCGCATTCCTTTCTCTCCAAGATCTTGTATTCATGATGGGAGAGACGGACCTCTGTGCACAGCCTTCTCCAGCACATCCCAAAGATTCTTGATGGGGTTAAGCCCTAGACTCTGGGGTTAAGCCCTAGACTCTCCTGTATCTATCGCGGTCATCTCCCTCCGCCTCAGCCATCTTGCTCGTTGTTGTTGTTATTCCCCCGGAACCGGAAGTATTTGAAACTTCACAACTTTATTTTCCGCCAGAAAATAAACAGTGACATAATCGATTATGGCACTTTGCCGCATCGATGCTGAATCGTTCGTGCCCCGCATCGCGATGCATCGCCGAATCGATTATAGTTGACACCCCTACTATCCGCTCCCTGTGTGAAAATGATGTCCCATGCTCCCTAAACAACTCTTTCACCATTTTTATATACTGTATTTTGTAGGAATCCAGTTGGCTGAGGGATTTGGCTTTAGAAGGATTTCGTTAAATCTGTGATTTAAGAAAATAAATTAAAGCCAAATGAAATATTAACAAAAGTTATGGAAAAATGTCAGCTTATGTTTGATATCTCTCTAGATTTAGCTTAAACAGTGACACTCATAGATTAATGCAATTTCCATATTTCACACAACTGTCCTTGCAGTTAATAATTTAACCGCAGTAGGATGTCGGCTAACGAGGATGCACAGTGAGACAGAAATGGGCATAAACAAGCACTGCATACACTCTTATGATAAAAACTGATCCTTCTACACAATAGCAAAACAAGCAATGAACATTTTCAGCAAATTTACACAAACAGGAAATCCATGTTGACAATTTGGGTTGGTTAATTAGCCTGATATCTCTGTTTTCAGAGATCCGTGATGATTGCTAAACTGTCATGGCACTCTTTATGTGGCTTCATATTTCATATTGTTAAGTCTGTTTTTTTTGTTTTTTTTTTACATTTGTGTTGGATTTCTTGGATATTGAGTAAAATAACTAAACCTGCATGCTCATCTTTGCTGCCAACTACCTAACATATACAGTCCAAGCTGAATGCATTTTCAGTTAGGTTTTTATTCACACAGGTTTCTTCACACTAACTCTATTTAAACACATGGAAAGATGAGATCCTGAAGTTTTACACATTGTTGCTTGTACACTTCATAGTTCTGTAATAATTGAAGCTGATTCACCTTCCATGGGAGCAGATGCTTTTCTATGCTGTCAGAGCTTAATGATTATAATGGGGAACGTGAAGGTATGAGCAAGCGCTAATGCCTTTCTTAATAATCATTCACGTTCACAAGAGAACACTGTGTGTATAAGCGTACATGAATTAATTATTAGCCTTTCTTCAGTAAAACAGTTGCACCAAACAAAAGCCCAGATGTACTACATGGCCTCTTACTGGAAACCCAGCCATCCGTGTTTTATTAAAGGGTTGCTATTTTAGTTATAGTGTTTTTACCAAGTGACATTAGAGATGATGTGGGAATTCCAATTTCCTTGCTAATTTGTCTAAACTGTGGATGTATTTCCAGAAAAGTAACCGCACCACCTGGTTTTCTGCTCCTTCTCCATACCAGATCTTCAGTATAAACACACATTTAGACGGGCTTTGTGTTTGCTCAGCTGTGGATATGGCAGTGTGGAAAGAACAGTGGATGTAACAGATTTATATTTTATTCAAGATGGAACTGAGGAGATTGAAGCAAAACGTCTCAAAAAGGAATATATATAATTTATAGTAATCATGAACATGCCATTTAAAACTTTTAATAATAATATATGTAGAAACTACCAGGTTTTCCCCCATAATATGCACTTAAAGACACAGCCTAAGTGTAGTTTTATAACGGCACTCCATCGGATTCTTCCCAATTTTCTCCCTAATTTAGTCGTGTCCAATTCCTCCCCCATCACTAGGGGGCTCCTACATTCAGGCTACTACTACGACTCAGTCGAGAGGGTCGAAGACTATCACGTGTTTCCTCCAAACCACGTGACGCCAGCCAACCGCATTTTTTCGAACTGCTCACTCACGCACTGTTGGGGGTGGCGTAACACACTCGGAGGACAGTGCTATCCGCTCCTTCTGCTTGCATGAGCTCACACACGCCCTTGATTGGCTGTAGATTAATGTGTGATTAATGTGGGAGCACTAAGTACCTCTCATCCCTCCCCTCTGAGAGAGCTCAGCCAATCAGCTTTCTCTAGGCCTCCGGCTGCGAGAGGTTACAGCATCACCCGGGATTCGAACTCGGGATCTCCGAGCACTTTACCATTGCGCCATTTGGAGGACTCCATCCCGTTCTGTCGTTATATAGCTGATTAGCTTCCGTAATAACCAGTGAAGACTAAAGCCATTTGAAAATCATTTCAGAATCCTGTCAAATTAAGTCATGATAGCTTCCTAACAGGAAGTAATGACATCTGTGTGTGTTTGGGGTAGCTCAAATTAACTATCTTGCTAGCTTTAGTAGTAAAGGTTTTGTCTTAACTGGAAATGTGTCCATTTTGTGCTGTAGAATCAAATTCAAGGCAAATATCATTTCAGGGCACACACATTTCAGGGCACACACATATACAGTACACCCCCTCATTTGGACACTACGGGAAATATGGGAATGTCAATTAGTCTAATCTGCATATCTAGAAACCGGAGCATGGGGAGAACATGCAAACCCTATGCACACATACAGTACCCGAGGCGGGAATCGAACCCGGATCCTGGAGGTGCAAGGCAGCAGTGCTAACCACTAAGTTTACATTTCTGTGTACATTTAGGCATTTGGCAGATGCTCTTATCCAGAGCGACTTAGTTAGCACTAAGAAAATGCAACACTTTGCTCAAAGACACATAACAGCTTGCAAGAAACTTGCACACAAGTATATTTTATGCCACAACTTATCACAAATGTTGTGGAAAAAGGAGAGGGGCGTAATCAGGGCGGCGAGGGAAAGGAGAAATGCGAGAAAAATAGAGAGCCGAAAAGGAGAGAGAGGCCCTACACCTCTTTGTCAGTAACACAGAGTGATCTTCAATTACTCTACAAAAGGAGCTCATTCAGGAAGCATGGTCTCAAACACTGGGCCTTTGCATGTGTAATGAGCGCTAGGCTGCATGCTAAGCGGAGCTCTCTGCAAAGAGAAACACCTCTGGTTAAATTCACTCACCAAGCATTTGAAGATAAAAAAAAATACCTTATTCTTTGGATTTAGGTTGCATGAATTTATAAACTTGTCATTCGTTTTTTTTTCTGTTAAATGTTCTCAAGTCGATCTTCTGTCATTCTGCCTGTGTTCATGTGTAAAACACTGTTATAGTAAAATAATTAATAGTGTAGTGACGAAGTAATGTTAATGTTACTACCTAAAAGGTGATTAGTTTCCTGCATGGACTGTTTCATTCCTCCATTACGCTAGACATTGGCTTAGGCTAGCAATTTGTTCATTTATTTATTAAGCATAAGCTTTGACACTTTTTTATGTTTTTATTATTGTTGTTTTTATTATTATTATTTTCTTCTGATTTTCTCTCCTAATTTAGTCATAGCCATCACTGAAGCAAGGGTGAGACGCCAGATATGGATACTGGATAGTCCCCTATTAAAGCTAACCACTAACCAAAGGGGATGAAGCCTATGACATGTTTTCTCCGTCACCAAACCACATCTTTTAGAATTGCTTGCGCATGCACCATAGGGAGTAGCGTAACACACTCGGCTACAGGGACTACAGCGCCACTCAAGAGGTCTTTTAATGTTTGAATAGTTACATTTATGGTATGGTTGTTAGTACCAGATGTGCTGATTTGAGTATTTCATAAACTGTTGATCTCCTGGGAATTTCACAAGTCTCTGTAGTTTACACAGAATTGTGTGAAAAAAAAAAAAATCCCATTTCAGAGCGTCTGGAGACTGAAACACCTTGTTGATAAGAAAGATCAGAGCAGAATGACTAGACTGGTCTGGACCAAGAGGAAGTTTATAGTATCTTAAGTAAACACTATTTACAACTATGGTGAGCAATAAAGTATCTCAGCAGACACACACAACTAAACATATACTAATGGTATTATTCAGCACAATGGACATCGAATTCACTGAACTCAAATTCAATAGACTTTGAAATCATTCTCATTGTTAACAATAATAATATGTCTCACGCTACGTTTGATCTGGTGTCTCACCCTTGCTTTAATCTCATCGAAGCATGGAAGGATGTAGTATTAAAAAGACCTGCTGGTATGACAAGAGCTGTGTCTCTTAGGAAGTGACTCAGCCTTGCTTGTGCATCCCGTAAATGAACAGCATACCAATGTGTTTAAGATTTCCTGATCGCTTCCTTCTACTGCCTTCCAGTGGTGCTCCTTAATGACAGGATAAACAGGTCTTGATCTGAGCTTCCATGTCCTTATCGGCTGTATTTTTTCCTACAGAAGAGAGCTGAAGTAAACACATTGTGTCATGCCAAGGTATTTTCTACAGATCAATTCACCCACCAATCATCATGAGCTTTATAGAAGAAATGGTTAACAATTTTAAGGACTGCATGATGTTCAGATAAAAGGGTGTCTAAATAACCTTTTTAAAATTTTTATTTTGTTGATCTGTGGCAGAGTGGTTAAGGTGTTTGTCTTGAAATACAGTGGGGTCTTGCCATGCAGGTTGGAGGAGCATGATGTGTTTTATAGTGGTTTAACATGTAGCTCTCACCAAACCGCTTCCTCCCCAAATCTAGTAGAAGAAATCTATTGGATGTGCCAAACCTTGCACCCCCCCACTCACATAGTTTTTTTTTTTTTTTTTTTAATGAAAAGAAGCATGCTTCCATTTTACCATTTGTTTATATAAAAAAAGAAATTAAGTGTGGGTTTTTATTGGCCTTATTCTTTCTATCCATCATGAATCCACAGCTTGTGTTTTTAATTATAAAGGATTTCTTGTAAAATAAAAAAGTTTGTTGCTGTTAACCTTTTGTAGTGTTTTATAGTGTTTATTATTATTCAATTATTTGTCTTCTATCCCTCAATCAGGTCACATACACAATAAATTCTTTTCAGTGATACCTTACTTATAGTTCACACCCTGCCAAGCGTCCATCATAAAGGAAAACAATTCCTCAACTCTGTCTCCCTGTTCATGGGTATTCTCTGGTGCCAGCTCCATTATCTCAGACTATTTAAAGCCTGATTTTGTGCAAGGAAAGGGTGGGGTGATGGAGGCAGTGTAAACATCACAGACCCCCAAAAAAGGCATTCTTCACTATTCCCTTAACACTTCCGCCTCTCAGGAGAACCTCGAGCCAGGGGGAGCAGCGACTTCCCACCGCGAGCCGTGGGAGAAGGCCGTGGCTGCCGAGGGAAAACATTTCGCTTCATGCCCAGACTGCAGAACGAGGAAACAGGGACCGCCTTCCTGCCATTCGTTTGTTTTGGAAACTATTTAAGCAGTGAATGTTTTGAACTTTGGGAATGTGGGAATTTTTTTATAGATAATTTTAGATAATATTATTATTGCTGATTATTTGTATGCCATGCATAGACACTGAGTATACTTGTCCAAATAAAAACCACTCCAGAAACTTTCATTTGGAAATGGCACAAAATAGTATGTAAACATGAAATGGAAATGAACACTTAATAAATCTCGATCACAACTTTTCTTACTGTTTCCATTTGTCTGTTTGATCACATATTCACCCAGCAGAGAGAAACAGCTCATTTTCTCATCGCACTTCCGTCAAACAGATTGGCGCAGTCTACTAGGACAATTTGCCACTGGCTCACTGGACTCAAACAAAACCAGAGGAACGGGAACCTGAATGGTCCTCGTATGCCTGACATGGGTGAGCCATTACATAATCTCTCTTTTACACACAGACACACACACACAAACATACACTTAATGAGGTTTACCTAAGTTGATTGAGGTAACTCGTGCGTGACTCATCATTTGAAGATCATATTGCCTCATTTAGATGAGACTGTTTTGTAGATCACATTCCTTCATCCAGCAGTACATAACAAACATGCACCTCATTCCTCCCCCTCATGCCCCTGCATCGCTTCCCTCACCCCCACTTTCCCACCATTTACGAAAAAGTAAATTCTCATTAAGTGCCAAATTGTTTTCAGACGCCAGCCATGGCAGCGTTGCCATAGAGATGGGCCGTGAGGCGGCAGGCAGTCCAGCTGCCGAATCGGGCATCTCTGGATCCGGCGTCCCATCCTGAAAAAACCCCGTGCCAGGCCTCAGTGAGCCCATTCTGCCAGGCATAATGCACACTGACGGAGGCCTTTCAGAGCTTAACAAATGACAAGGAAGCACCACTAGAGAGGCCCTCTGACCGCTCATACACACACACACACACACACACACACATACACACACACACCTAACCAGCTCTGCAAAACACTTGCTCCATCATCAGTTTTGCTTCTATTTGTGTTCATGATATTATTATCGTTTTTATTTATTAATTTATTTTATTTTACTTTTTATATTTATTGTATATTATTTCACTTTATTCAATGGTATCATTATATTCTCTTTGTCGCTCTTTCTCTTTCTTCACTGTGTATGTATACAGTCAAAAGGTTGGACCCACATTCTAATTAATTTTTTGTTTGTTTGTTTGTTTAGTGATTAATTTCCTACATAAAAAAATACTGGATTTTTAAAAACTATAAATAACACACATGGCATTAGGTAATTAGGCAGTCAGTTACGACAGTTATTTTAAAACACAGAGGTCAGCTATTCTTGTGGGAACAGTATTGTCAAGGGCATTTGCAAAACTCATCGAGCACAGAGTAGCAGACACATCTCAATATCAACTGTTCAAAGGGGATTATTGCTTTTTTTCGGATGACTTCTACATTATTTTAAAATGTAGATAGAAATAAAAATCAGGAAAGAGCATGAGGATGCCTTTAAACTTGTGACTGGTATTGTATACATACACACACTGTGTTTTATAACTTAGTTATAGATTTTTATAGAATTTATTATTGAGTTCGTACAAAAACATTTCTGATTTTAAAACATCAGTTGTCCACCACAAAATGAAAGGTTACAGAAAAATATTTGTATGCCCGAAAAGAAAGCAGCATATTATATAAGCAACCGCTTTTTAGACACACAAAAGGAAGCTGCTGGGTTTTGCATGAAAAAGATTTAAATATAAATTTAAATTAACAGTTTGACTTGATATTGTATTAAAAAAAAAATTCAAGAAAACTGATTGACCTTAATTTACATAACTTTTATTTATCCCTTGAAAGAAAACCTGGAAAGCATATGATACATCATTGCTGACAGTTCTGTAATCTACCTCTCTTCTACTAAAAGATATTTTATTTTATTTTTATTTAACTCCTATATTTAAATGATCTCTGTAGGAGGATGACTGTAGGAGAAAAAAATAAATAAATAAATAAAAAATAATGCCATACAACAGAAATACTGAATTCACAGCTAAAAATCATTTGACTTTATCAAGTAACATCTACATATTTTGAGCATGTTAAAATGAAAGATTCAATCTGTTCGGGTTGTCATCCTCTGACCTCACTGAAGGGGTGTGGCTTGTATTGGGGCAGAGACCAGATGTTACTTTTGCCCCTAGGGTTAAAGGCAGCTATATTCATAATGAAGCCCTTTGACTCCAATCTGTGTGCTTTGCAGGTATCAGCTGCATTAGACTGAAGGTCAGCACTTTCATTTAGAGCTGATTAAACTGTGAAAGGGTGAAGCGGGTAGTATTGCTGTCTCATAGCTCCTGGGTCCCTGGTTCAATCCTGAAACTGTCTTTGTGGATTCTCAAACATTCTGCTTCATTCTGATTCTGTCCTTCATTGTTTCCTCTGAGTTCTCCAGTTTCCTCCCACCATGTGCCCAGTGTTTCCAGGACAGACTCCAGATTCACCATGACTGGAATCTAGGAAGGAGATGAATGAATAAAATGTGCTCAAGAGCTATTAATCAGTATTTGTCCTTCAACTCTGATTTCCTGTTTTAATGTTGTTCCACAAGTGGTGATTTCGTAGATGTGCTTAAATGCACGTAATATAACTGGCTCCTATCACAATGAATCAGATCCGGACAATGTTTCCAAACTGTGTCAGAGCAATATCCTGACCCTTTTTTCCCCGAAACCAACAAACATATTTCAGGTAACCAGAAACTAATTAACACTTAATATTCTGCCTCTGGTTAGAGTCTGTGTTTCCTACATGTAAGCAAGACTTTCCTTTGATTTGGTTTCTCACTTGACTTGTACGTCAGAGTTTCACTGCTATTGAATGTCACAAAAACTAGAATGTGTTTATTTATAGTGAGGCACTGATAATGTTTGTGTGGGTGACAACTCTTGTAACCCAATCCTGTGTGTCACGATGTTTTTGAAAGTACGTTCATTTGTTCATCTTAAGTACTTTATGCTGCTATTTTGAATACAGTGTAAAGAGAAACTCCCTGAGTTGACATCATGAAGCAACCATGAGAGGAACCAAATGAACAATGTAATCCATCCTCATTTTGGAGGACACTGGATAGTGAGAGAGAAACCAATTTAGTGTACAGGTGGAAGAAACAGGAGAACCAGGAAGCAACTAACACACTGCTGTGCTATAAAAGTGACCATACACACGTATATATACTGATCAGCCATAACATTATGACCACCCACCTAATATTGAGTATGTCCCCCATTTGCCACCAAAATAGTAATGCACTGTGTGTTCTGACCTTTCTATTGGAACCAGCATTAACCGGTGAGCTACAGTAGATATTCTATTGGATCGGACTACACAGGCCAGCATTCACACCCAATGTGTATCAGTTACCCTTGTGTTCACATTTTTTCCTTCCTTGGATCACTTTTGGTGGGTCCTGACTACTGTAGACGAGGAACATCCCAAAAGACCTACAGGTGGCCAAGGCTCACTGACGTACATGGGGAGTGAAGGCTGGTCCGTATAGTCCGACCCAATAGAATCTACCTATAGAGTCTACCTCAACTTGCTGAAAAGGTTAATGCTGGTTGTGTGATAATGGTATGGCTGATAAGTGTGCATGTGTGTGTGTGTGTGTGTATATATAGTTTGACCCCAAACGGTAGTATATATAATGTATTAAAGTCATTACTTTAATCATATAAAGCATTAAATGGTCTCGCGCTGCAGTATATAAAGCATTAAATGGTCTCACGCCGCAGTATCTGAGTGAACTCCTATTGTCTTACGATCCGCCACACCTATTTGCGATCAAAGGATGCAGGCTGCTTGTCAGTACCGCGTATTATGAAAACTACAACTAGGGGCAGAGCTTTTTCTTACAAAGCCCCAAAGTTATGGAATAGTCTTCCAAATAGTGTTCAGGACTCGGACATAGTCTCAGTGTTTAAGTCCAGGCTAAAAACCTATTTATTTAATCAAGCATTTTTATAAAAAGATTTGCCTAAGGTAAAGGAGCAGATCTGGGGGACTCATGGACGTAGAGTATTACGGTGAACTGGTATGTTTAGATGCTGTCTTCCC
>JAQMYG010000007.1:14734088-14755097 GCA_030014215.1 Clariallabes teugelsi
ATTGATGATTGTGGCATACAGCTCATGAAAACCCAAAATTCCTATCTCAAAAAATTAGCATATTTCATCCGACCAATTTTTTTCGTGCTGAAAAATGAAATCTTCATCTCCCAGGTCAAGCCACATGATCACAATATGCTAATTTTTTTAGAAGGACCTGTGTAACTCCTCCATTTCATACATTTTATTCCCCCATTTTCTTAACGCCAAGCCATTCCTCGGATTTGAATTGCTTTGTATGTTCATATATGCTGAGTTAGTAAATCCCTATTTAAGACATGTTCCATTTAAGACATGGTTCCACATATTCATTACAAATCGTACGCCCTTATAAAGCTGCTTCTCTTTATTTTTAGATCTAATATTTTTAGCACTCTTTATTTTAGCACTAATACTGCAATGATTGACAGTACACACACACACACACACACACACACACATGGGTTTTCCCTTGGAGAGTTTCAGATTCGAACCCGACGGAGTCCCGTTTGCTCTGAAGCAAGTTATGCTTAGTTGTGTGTCCATATCGAGGTATCAACCAGGGAAACCATGGCGACCGCTAGTAACTCAGAAGCAGCATACTGTACGCTGTAGAAAACGCTGGCAGTACGAACACATGAACATGAACAACAAAGAAACGGCAATGAAAACGTCAAAGCCCAGACATATCCCTGAGGGGCTTGACCCCACCCCCTTTCCCTGCAACACCGTTCTTTTATGTCTTCTCCCTGGAGTGTGTGTGTTAAATCAGCCTAATTCTCAAACACAAAAGAAATGAATGTTTATGAACGTGAAGTGTGTGTGCATGTGTTTGTGTGTGTATACATGCACCAGATGGTCTGCATGGCGAAATGATAATTTAGGTTTATCAACATGCATTGCAGATTTAACTCCACCCCATTAAGGGAGCAAATCCCCAGAGTAGGCGGGGCTCTCAGTGACCGGTGGCTCCGCCCTCGGTGTGGGTGGTGGGTCGGGGCTCAGGTGCAGATCGGATCAGCAGGATAAGAGATTGAATGTGATCTCTGTTATTAACCTCATTATTCAGTAGCGGAGAGAAAGACCGGGATTATTTGCTTCACCTTGCACCTCTAACACAATCACTCTCTCACACACACACACACACACACACACACACACACACACACACACACACACACACACACACTAGACACCAAACACTGATTGGTCTATCAATCATTACATTTACTAACAAGCCATAGATTATTTATCAGCCTGACACAGATCACTTCACATTAGCATAAACAATTTAATTGTAAATGTTGATGCTATATGAGCAAGTGTGTGTGTGTGTGTGTGTGTGTGTGTGTGTGTGTGTAACACAGGTAAAATTCTCTTCAGAAGCATTTATTTCTGTTCTGTCCTGCACTACTTTAGTAAATATAACATAAAAACACACATGATTCATTACTTAAGTAAGGAATGACACACTGTGTATTGTGCTGTTATAGGAAAATAATCAACAACCGGGTGTGGTGATGGAGAGGTTACTGTTACCTCCCCAAAGTGGGTAGTTTTCCTCTAACAGCACATCCTGAAGTGTTTTTCCACTTAAATCACAGATGTCTGCCAACGATTACAGTTTTGTATTCATTAAAGAACATTTTATGAATAGTTTACAGGTTTGCAAAAAAAAAAAGAAAGAAAGAAGCCTGGTCTCTTTCTCACTGACATTATATGTACATTGTGGATTTTAGAAATCCATGAATAATTTTAGTGCGCATCATCGCTTTGTCATAGGAGGATGAAAGAGCTTCTCATTGTTCTCTCTGTTTAAGTTGACGAGACAAAAGAATCACAGGATGTGATACAGAGAAAGCACAAAGTATACAGAGTTCTGGCAGCGGAGACTCCTTCCATAAATTCAGAATCTCCTTACAGAAAACGTCACCAGCCCAAATGGTATTATTGGGGGAAATTTGCCTCAGATGTAATTCGTGTAATTTTCTTTTCATAGTCAACAAAATATATCACACACACTGGAAATCTAAGATGCAGGAAAGTTTTAATGTCAGATTTTGCCCAAATTTTTAAAAAAAAAAAAAAAAAAAAAAAAAAACAAAGAATGAAAAAAAAAAAGCTACACGTAGATAGAAAGATTACGTTTTTACCCCTGATTTATTTTAACAGACAAAAACAGGAAATAGAGTCTCGATATATGTTACTCTTAAAAAATATCCTTATGTTGAGCAGAACTCATATTTTCCCTGTTCTACAGATATTAAAGTGAAGGAGCAGTCCATGGAGAACCTCATGAGGTAGGTGCTTCTGTTTTTTTTTTTTTTTTTTTTTTGTCTGCTCTGATTTAGATCTGCTTTGTAGCACTTTGTCAGAAGAGTCAGTGGTATAATACTGAAGTTGGCATAACGTACGCATATACACGCAGCTGGACTTTACCTAGGTGAGCTGACAACGGAGGAAAAAATATAGATGTGTGTTTGACTTGGATTCTTGATATACTGTACAATCAGCAACTTTCTAAGAAACACTTATTACTTTCTCATTCAAGCACTTAAAAAATCCTGAATTACGGCCAGCGCTGTCCTAACGCCCGTGAGCAACGTCTCGACTTACAGGAAGGTCGTTCGTGTCTTTCACACTTTAGTGCAAGCTATAATTTCATCTCTCGTTTCACTTGAACCCAGGTAGACTTGCATGTTCCACTGTGTACATTGGAAAGTCTGAAGTCCTCAAGACCACTATTCCACAACCCGAGTGGAAAAGGGAAAGGCCTTAATTTCTCCCAGATTGACTGGCTCAGTTGGATCGTTACTCGGAAATGGAATAAACACGTGCTCTCATGGGTTTCTGGTCAGAGCGAGCATGCTTTTCAAATGAGGTTTCTGCTCTTCATTCTGCAGAAAGGATGGGAAAACATTTAGCAATAGTTCCTTATATTAAATTAATATCAAGCGATGCATTAAAGTCAAGGGTTAGTACTGTCTGTAAAGCACTCAGTACTCAGTCAATATGACTATCTTAAGAACAAGTGCCTTAAGTACCACATGTCCATTAGAGTTCTTCTCTCTCTCTCCTTTAAAGGGGTCGTAAGGTTTATGAGCCGCCCAGGTTCATGACAGTGGCTCGGGCGGCCGAGCAGCTGCTGGAGGTGGTCCAGAACCGCAGAGAACGAGAAGAGGAACCAGGTGAGGAAATGCTTTAACTCCTTTTAACATTCAACTCGCAGACCAAGTTACTCGTAATCCAAGGTTCCACTGTAATCAATAACAGGGTGTCACAATGAAGAGGAGTTACCTTAAGCACCCCACAGTTGTTTGTTCCATACTCTGAAGTATTTATTCCTTACATACCACAGTAAATTTCAGGTGATTTTAATTATTGTTGTGGAACGTTCCAGTCAAGTTAGGTGAACAGTTCTAATGTATAAATAATTTTAAGAACGTAATTGATTTTGTAAATTTATCCTTTTACAGCGATGTGAAAGACTCATTGCTAGTTATCACAAACGCTTGGTTGCAGCTGTTGCCGCCAATGGTGGCACAACCAGTTATTAGGTTTAGGGGCAATTACATTTTCACATGGTGCCAGGCAGGTTTGGGTAGCGTTTTCCCCTTAATAAATTAAATCCTTATTTTAAAACTGCATTTTGTATTTACATGGGTTATCTTTGTGTAATTAAAAATTAGTTTGATGATCTGAATCATTTAAGTGTAACAAATATGCAAAAATATGTGTATATATATATCAGGATTTTAGCTCTGTCTGAGAGTGTTTTTTCACTTTGGCGCTGCGGGAGTATAAATCTGTATTGTATAGTTTTTGTGCTTCCCTTCGCCTGACGGTCTTTAATAGACTCATGTCCGGGCCATCTGCCACACTGAATCATCTGTCCTGCGTTGCATGAAAATTGGATTACGTTTGATTGAAAGTGTTTGATAAGATTATTGGGTTTGTGTGCACTGCAGCTATCACTGAGGACACAGTGTGTGTGGGACTGGCGCGGGTGGGGGCAGATGACCAGGCCATTCGAGTCGGATCTCTGCGCGAGATGGCGGAGTGTGATTTGGGAGCGCCACTGCACTCCATGATCATCACGGGCCTCCTGCACCCGCTCGAGGTGGACATGCTGAAGCTCTTCAGCAGCCCTGACGGTCTCAGCGGCCTGAAGATGACGGACAGCTCCACCTACGTCTCCTGAGAACCCGAGCAGAACATTCAGCCTCCTGCTGGCTCACGTCTGGAGCTTCAAGAAAACCACACGAATGACGTATTTTTTGCGTAGCTCAAAAAAGATTCCACGCGAGTACAGTACAGTGTGGTGTTTCTGAGCTAATTAAATCGCAGCCCTTGAGTGAATTACAGAGGAGGAAATGGTAAAAAGGTCATGGAGAAAGGAAAAAAACGCTTCATCTGGGACAAATGAAAGCCTCTGAAATGTGAATTGCTTCTGTAATTCAAAATAGTGCACTCTAGCTTTGGTCTTGTCATGTGACCATAAAGCATGTGCATTTTATTGCTGCTGGGTTTCCCGCAGTCCCAATCCAACACTCTTCGGCTCAGATTTCCGGACGCAGGCTTCATGTTGAATCATTTCTCTCTGTACAACATTCATGATAAAATCAATTTTAAAACATCGTTCTTATTTTTGTTTTCATTCCTTAAAAATTACACGGTAAACATCTCAATATTGTTGAAGTTATTTGTCGGTAAAATAAGTCCATCAGGACTGGGACTCTGTGAGGCTCAACAAAAAAGTTGCTGTTGCAGACAGTCAGGTATGAAGCATATAGCACAAGGAGCTGCTTTATACACCACCTGATCAAAAATAAATATATTAATTTTAAAAACCTGCAGAAATTCTGAGGACTTTCCTAGAGGACGCTCCACAGCGTTAAGGAAAGCATGTCCTTCAGTAGGACTAATGTTAACATTAACATGATGCATAATTTTTTAAAATAAATTAAACATTTTAATCATTGGGAAGTTGCTGAGGGAGTAAAAGAATAAAACAGTGTCACGCTGTTCTAAGGAAATAATCAACAACAGGGTGGCCTGATGAAGCGGTGTTACCTTGAGCAACCCAAAGTTTATTATGTTCCATTCCCTGAATTATTTATTACTTTGATACCACAGCAAATTGCCAGTGATTACTCACTCGCTCATCTTCTATACCGCTTTATTCTTTCTAAAGGGTTGTGGGGGGCCTGGAGCCTATCCCAGGAGACTTAGGGCACACCGGTACACCCTGGACAGGGTGCCAATCCATCGCACGGCGCACACACATTTATTTACACACTACGGGCAATTCTGAGCAATGCCAATTAACCTAATCTACATGTCTTTGGACTATGGGAGGAGACCGGAATACCTGGAGGAAACCCAACAAACACGGGGAGAACATGCACACAGGCGGGAATTGAACCTGGATCCTGGAGGTCCAAGGAGACAGTGCTAACCACTGATCCACCATGCCGCCGCCAGTCATTACAGGTTTTTATTCATTTAAGAACAGGTTCTACATTTTATCCATTAGTAGCTACTGTAAATTTAATGTTGGTCCTGGTTAAGTTCTATATTTTTTGCCCCTCTTAAAATGAGTCAACTTCTGACCAATTCTGGACTTCTGTCACATTTAAGAACTGAACAGTTCAAATGTATATACAAGTTGGACAACACATTGAATGAATCTGCAAAATTATCCATATAGCTTGTGTCCTCCTAACTTTTAGCTACATCTGAGAGTCCTTAAACACTTGAAGTTAGATTATAAAAACAAAAACAGAAGTCACAGCTACAGTATGTTAAATATTAGAGTCCCGAACATTTAAACACATTTCCAAACTTTTTCAAAACTCTAAACACAAAATGGAAAGAGTTAACTACTTTGTCAAAACTCCACAAATCTATTGCAAAATGAATGATGTCACTCAAAACCATATTCTCTCTTCTCAAAACTGATTCCTTCCACCACAACAATACAATCATCTGTTTATATCCTTCAGGGCATCAAGTAAACACAAAAGTGCTCATAAATGTTTTGGCTTCATGAGGCCGTGTTACATATTCAGATGCATACAAGTGTGTAGAAATAAGTTTCCTGTTCCTCATTTTGGTGAGAGGTATGTTTTTTGTCCTGAAATGTATATGCATCACAAATGTTATCTGTTTTACATAGAATGTAGTAAAACTCGGTAATGTCACCTATGCAAGTACAATGAGAAACACCACAAAGAAAACCTGTGTGCAAATAGGAAACAAAAATATCTATTACTGCAACACAAAGTGTCCTGCTGTGCTGACAAAAGAAATTGCGAAATGCAATGAAACAGATGGCTCTGCATCCTGCCTCTGATGCTGGTCAGGCCAGAGGAACTCGTCCACATCAGCTGCGATGTTCTCCAAGCAGCAGGGGGAAAAGAAACGTCTAACATGGCAGATCCATCCCTGGCATTTCTCTGCAATGATGGCATAACATACATCTTACATTGCCTGGAGTAGTGCCACATGCCTGTGAGGTCTGCATTTGTACATTTTCCACCGCCGTGATGGAAAGAATACTTCTATTGGATTTAGAAATGGGGAATATGGTGGGTATTCAAGTGAGATCAATGGAATTGTGCTTAGAGTTTAGCAGTTTGGATTCATGTTGTTGACACAAGAGCTTCAAGCTTTCAGAATTGTGTGCATAGTTCCATTTCTGTGTGTATAAAATGGGGAAAGACGGAAAGCTTAGACAACTCTGTGGTCACAAGAAAACCACTTGTTAGTGAGACTAATCAGAAAAGTTTTAAATTGCTAGGGAGCGTAAAGATTGTACTTTGGAGAAATGAAAAAATGTTATCTGATAAGTCCAGACCGACCCTATTCCAGTGTGTCAGGGTAAGAAGAGAACCACATGAAGCAAAGTATCCAGCATGGAATCAGGGTTATGACCTGGGTTGCTTCAGTTGACCAGGACTAGGTTAAGCAACATTGTGGCAATAAAATAAAGTCAGCCGATGACCTGAATGTACTGAATGACCAGGTTATCACACCAATGGAGATTTTTCTCCCTCATGGCACAGCCATATTCCAGGAGAATTGTGAGAGTGGTTCTCATTTTTTAACCTTTACCCAGTTCAATGTCTTTGGGATGTGCTGGAGAAAACCTAAATTTATCTCGACTTTCACAGCCTCAGTACAAGATCTTGGCCAAAAGTGTACCTACTGTAAATTAACTCTGGACAGAAACAAATGTTACTTTGTATATTGTTCAAACAATGCTATAGAGAATGTTCACTGAGGGATTTATTTTTACATTTCCTACAATAATTTACATAGATGACAAATTTAAGATAGAATAAATTAAGATTTAATTCATTTTCGTGTGTTCACCCATGTTCATACGATGTCTTTATGTGTCTCTTGAACTCATACATTTGAACTTTATTTAGATTGAATTAGACTGAATTGCAATCACTAGATCAAATGCATTATTATTGTTACTTCTAATTTATTACCTTTACAAGGCATGTTTTAAAATCATGATCCTGACAAAATTCTGTCCAGTTGCTTGCCATATCTTCTAACAAATTAATTTGGTTTTACTAAAACACACAAATCATCAATCAGGACAAAATGAAAATGGCAATCTACAGATTCAGTTGTTCATTATAGTGATGTAGACTTCTTTAGATATGAAAGTGGTACAATTTCAAATTGGCTATCGCAGCAATTCATGTATGATTCTGGTTTTAAATGATTTTATTCCAACAAATGCAAAAAAGTACAAATCAGATGGCAATATAATTTATTGAATTGCACAAATGTTCTGGCCTGTGGCACAGTTGTGTTCTTTAAAATCCATATGGGTAATTAAATTATGGACTTCTCACATTTAAGTGGCTCATCAGATCCATATATGGCTGAATAAAGCTGGTGTTTCATCCAGTTTTACATGAGTAGAAATCAGAGAAATAATCAGTGAATCAATCAGTGAACACCATGCAGTAAAAAAACAAAACAAAGGAATGTTAAAACTGGCTAGAATAACCTACATAACCCATGATTTTACAGATGCTGGATGAAGGAGACGTGTGGGAGATTGTCCAAGAGATCCACTGGGGGGGGGAAGGCACTTAAGAGATCAAAGTGTAATGATAAACTGAAGTGTGGGGCAACACCAGTGACCGACGTCTGCAACTACAAAGACATCCGACCACAGAAAATACTAATGATGATTCACTTCACATACTGTTAGAGGCTTTTCCTTCTTAATCAAACATAATATTCAAACCTCATTCTGACCGTAATAAGGATGAGACACCAAATACAGACTAAAGTCTTTTTAGGGATGTTTAAAAATATATGAACAAGGACAGCTGTTGACCAGGGGCACCAACAATCTTTGTGTTGTTTGTTTGTTTTTTCCCCGGAAAGAGTCAGTTAACCGTACTGTACTGCACCGCGGCTGCTCCAGATTGGTCCGACTGGGTGTCGACGATGTCAAGAGACCCAGAGAAATTAAAAGAAGGGGCAAAAAGTGGTGGAGTTTGGTGATGAGCTTCATGTAGCAGCACAGAGGGCTTTGGTCCCATGACGTCTGAATCAGGGCAACTCTTACATGGCCGCCACATCGATCTGAACGTACAGCTGCCTTACTCCTGCCTGGAGACACAAACACAAAAACTCGGTATCTATATTTTATAATATTAAATATTTTTAAATACATCTAATTCAGGACTGCTGGGTTGTGATGTGAGGATTAGCCACAGTGCATAACTGGACCTCATTGTTTCTTTCAAAATGAATGTATACGTATATACAGTATAAACTTTAGTTCTGGCGGTTTCCCTCACCTGTGTGAAAATGTTGTGCGTCTGACTAAGAATCCATCGGGAATCAGCGTCCGGGGCCACGAGGAGTTTCAGCGTGCCAATGTAGACGTCGGTGCACAGTGTCCAGAAGTGCGGCTCCTGCAAGTTATACACACCCTGCAGCTGCTGGACCTGCAGAGAGAAGCACAACAACCCACAGCTAACGATTAAGAGAAACCAGAAAGACCAGCATTGAAATGGAAGCAGACAGCTGTTCTGGTCATGCTGGGAATTATGGCCTGCCAGACTATGCAGCATTTTCTTAATATGGCTGTTGCAAAAGGAGTAGCACTCACTCTTTGGTAGCACTCAGGAAGGGCGTGGTCAAGTGCAGGTGGAGTTCGCTGCATCAGGATGCCAATGGATTCCTTTAGCAGAGGAACCACACTGTAGAGCGAGAGAATGGCATTATTTTCCATCTAATATGGCATATCTTGACTCACATACACATCAAGATGTTTCATTATCTTGCTTGTTAGAAGTTTGGCAAAAAATAAAATGTAGCAAAACAATATAAAGCATACAATTTAGCATGTAAAAAAGTAAACTTATATTAACAAATATTAAAAGGAAATATGCACATCAGGCAAAATAAGAACACCTCATAATGTTTTTTATTCTTAGTAATAATTACTTGTATAACATTTTATTTCTAGCTCAGTAGATGATCCGATTTTCATCAGGCATGAAGTCTTAAAATAAAAGTGCATCGATAATGTTAGCTAACAGATCTCTTTCATCTTCCTTTTCATTAATTCCCAGTTTTAGATGAGTGCCATTGGCTTTATCCATCTTCTAAAATAAGCTTTATTTAGAGAAATCTAGGAATTAATCAACCAGATCAGCATGGCTTCAATTTGAACCAAATGAGTGGAATACATAAGTGAATAAATAGATAATTTTACATGATTCAACAATACACTATGTCCAAACATACGTGGATGTTTGCTCATAACCAGTATGTGTTTCTTCCCCAAACTGTTGCCACATAGGTCTTTAAATGTTTTTGCACACTATAGCTTTAAGATTTCTCTTCACTGAGTAATGGGGCCAAACCTACAGTATGTGTATAGTGAGAGTCCGTAAAAACACTGTCAAGGTTGGAATGGAAGGCCTAAAATGACATCAGTACCTGACCACATTAATTCTCTTGTGGCTAAATTGGCAAATCTTCATAGCCACACTCCAAACCTATTAGCAAGCCTTCCCAGACGAGTGGACATTATTATCAAGAGCAACCAGGAACCAAATCTGAAATGGGATGAATAGTCAAGTGTCTATGAACTTTAGGCCATACAGTGTATGCCATTAGTTCAAGAACTTATAATTATATATACACAAACAATATTATTATTATTATTACGTGTCAGTGATTTTAACATTGATTACATCCTTATACTGAAACATATCAAACTGTCTTGTATATTAAGCAGCACGTTCGTGAAGATAATTTGCTAGAAGCAAGAAAAAAAAGGCAAGATCTGAGAGACTTTAACAATGTCCACATTATGATGGCTAATGTCCTGGATTAGAACATCTCCAAAACAGCAGGTCTTCTGTGGTGTTCCTGGTATGCAGCGTTTAGTAACTACAAGAAGTGTTTCAAGGAAGGACAACTGGTGAACAGTTGACATGGGCATTCAAGACTCATTAATCTGAATGGGGAGCAAAGGCTAGCCTGTTTGGGTCAATCCAACAGAAGCGCTACTGGGCTACTTTGTCTTGGCCTCCAATTTCCCCAGATCTCAATTCCATTAACCATCTGTGAGATGTGCTGGACTAACAAGTCTGATCCATGAATGCCCCACCTTGGAACTTACAGGACTTAAAGGATCCGCTTCTAACACCTTGGTGCCAGACACCACAGCACCTTCATAAATCCATGCCTTCATGATTCATAGTTATTTCAGTGGCACAAGAGGGACTTATGCAATATTAGGCATTTGATTAAATTGTTATTGGTGTACGAGTGTGTAAATTCAGACGGCTCATTTACTGTTTAGGTGACTCGTACTACAGTGCACTCGAATAAGGGATTCTGACTGGCCTGAAAGTGTTGATTAATGTTCTATAACAAAAGTAGATGCTAGTAATGCAGGTTTTTATTAATGCATTGGTTGTGATAAACTATAATTCTACAGAAATTACCATAACGACTTACATGATGAAATCTTCTGTAAAGAGAAGTTAATTCAACACTTATGGAAAGGTTGCCCCAGTGTCAGAACAGTCAGAGTTATAGGTGTAACTTCAAGTTATCTGACATCTTCAGGACGGCGGTCTTTATATGTTGTGGTTTTGTGGTAACATAAAAAGCTGTGGACCTTAGTTAAGGAAACGGCTGCCTATAGCTGATATAAGTTAAATGAACAATAAAATCTATGATGTGTCATTCTTAGATTAACAAAAATGATCACTGCCAAATGACTGTGGTATAAGATTATGTTGTGATACTATAGTAACAGTAACTCTGTTGTATCATAGCATTACCTTCAACATAAAGAATATATCCTATTCTAAGCCTTTAACAAGTTCCATTTGTTGAATAACCAATGTTAGGAAAAGGCAAGTATGATTGACTTTTGTAAACTTTTTACGTCTCAGGAATGGCAAATCTGGCCAGAAATAGCAATCATTCAAAGCATCAATACAACGACTATTGCCATTTTGTATGCACACTGACTGAAACCAATGACAGATCAGGCCGCAGCTTGTGACGTGGCTAACATAGCTAACATCTGAACTCATAGCTGGTGTGGTAGTGGCATGGCCCAGCTTCCCGCTCAGAGATCTGTGGAGATCATCTAGCCTGATCATCATTGTGCTCCCATTCCCAAACCCTCGACCACGGACACATATGGGAGCTATTAGAGGGTTTTGGGCTTGGCCTACTTTTCCCTCTCCTCAACTATTCTGTTTTACCCCATTTCACTCAAACCCCAGTCATAGCTTTATCCTTGACACAGGCTCACTTTTGCTTTTAAGTAAGGCAGCCATCTAATGAAATCTACATTATCTCTTTTGCAGTCAATATTTACAATTCAGAAAGCTAAACTGTATTATCTGTCATTTCTCAATATGCCAAAATGCAGAGTTGAGAGCTTCCTGAATGATCCCAATGACTACAGCTAATGGCTCTTAGCTCAAACCAGCTCTGTGACCATTAGCGGTCCTGCAGAATTCTTAGATAACCTATAAGACTCCATGAGCTCAGCATTTCCTTCAAGTACCCTCTCTGTGGTGGAATCACATAACGATGTGCTAAAAGTTTTACACAAAAAAAAAGCACTCCATTTTAGACCTCCATTAGAATTAAACAGGGGTGGGACAATTAAGCAAAAATGTATCCTGATGCTTGAAAGGCGTGCTCAGCTTCACAATATTTAGTTTCGTTAATAAACACAGTAATTTTTGGCTATATGATTTGATACAGGATATGGTGTTTATGGTATGCTCCAAATATTATAAGATATAGACAGAAAGTGTTGATTAAACATCTACAACTACAGCTCTGACAGTAGTGCAGCTGCCAATTATAGGTTTATTCTAATAAGAGGGCTATACTAAGAGTAATGCAAAATACTAAAAACTAAAGCATGTCTTTCAAATTATACATGTTGGTAGAGTAACTCCTCCTTTATAGTTACTCTTCTTCCTGTTCTTCCATCATTGAGGTCTTGATGAAGGAGAGGTAGAGGCTGTCTGACATCCATAGAATGTTTATGGAGATGACTTCACCATTAACAGGAGCAATGTGCACAGATGGATGAAGAAGGTTAAAGAAGGGGAAACCAGCACTGAGACAAACCACACAGTGGGAGACACTCAACTGGAACAAAGGGGATTTTCAAAGAGGATTCAAGAGTTGGGTTCAATGATGGTGCAAATGTATCACTTGTATACTATGTATAGTGGAAGAGCTACTCCACCAATATTTGCATTTTGAATGACCCAAGTTAGTTAGCTAAGAAAGTTTTGCCCAATTTGCATTCCTTTTGGTACAGCCCTCATATGTTATTGTTTTTATGGTATTAGCTACTATAGCAGTCAGTCCACATACATGGATTAAAACCCATTATTGGCAAAAGAAATTCTTTATATTCAAGCAAGAATTTCAGCACTTTACATGAGCTCCTCTCTACTTGTGTTTAGGTTTTAAAAATGAAAACAGGAAAGCGCTGCATGATGGAACCTCCGAGTTCTGAGATCACATTATTGTTTCAGCCTTCCTGTGCTTGTAGATGAACCACTCAAGCAATATATGTTCAAGGCATGCAACTCTGCAAACAGCTTACTCAGACAGACCAAGGAACGAAAGCATAACAGAAAGTTGGACCTGGTGACATGAAACAAATTTAGCATCATGAGAAACTAAAGTTGAAAACTTTTGTTGGAAAAAAAAAATTCCCCTTAAACCTTAGTATCTAATTAAAAAAAAAATAAAAATAAATAAATAAATAAAAACACTCCCATAAATGAGTTTGTTTTTGTTGCAATATTTTACTATTAATTGTTTTTCCTCAAAATATTACATTTTCTATTAATAAAAAAAGAATTACTTTAAAATAAAAAAAATTATAAACCATATTTAGATTAGTTTTCTGTCTTAGCTGCCGAAAAACAGCATGACCTATGACCACAGAGTAAAGAAACAGCAAAAAAAAAAAAAAAAAAAGCTCTTGTAGCTGCAGCTTTAGACTTCAAATATAATAGAAAAAATTTGCTGTTTGAATGCAACATTGGAGTATTCGGGTGCCATTAATTATGGTTTGGATGAAAGAATGAATTATTGTCATAGTGATTGATAGAACTCAAAGCTGAGTGTTAACTGCTCCAAAATTGTGGTCTTAACTTTGTAGCTGTCTCTCCAAAAATGTCCAACATATTGAGAGACTAAAAATAAAGGCCCCTTTTGTGAAACCTCTGAAACAGAGGGTTTGCCTTTTTTAAGGAGGGAGAGCTAGAGATTACAAGTGCAGCCTTGAACATGGTCATTAGGTAAACCCATCTGCGCTGGAAACTGAAACATTTCAAAAAGATCCAACTGAGGAGCCTGTCATTAGAGAAACCGGAGCTGCTGCTGGCATTGAGCAGTGTGTGGCATGTGCCTATCTCATCCGACCATGAACGCTTCCCACAGCCTACACAACCCGACCCTCCCAAAGTTCTAAAGCTTGATGTAAACATCCAGCATGTCTGTGTGTAAAGCTCAGCTGAAAGAGATGTATTCTTTGCAGCAGGTTCTCAAACAACCTGTGAGCTAAGTTCATTCATTTTAGTCTTTTTCTCTCCTCAAAGCAACGCTTGTTAGATATTCAGGTTTAAAAAAAAAAAAAGAAGAAAAAAAAAAAAACTTTTTACACGCTGACACACTAACTTCCCCGAGCCACTGCTAAATACCTCACCCTCCGATCACAGCCAAATAAATCCATCCTTCTGGGTTTGACTTAGCTCAAAAAGTTAATTTATGTTAATGTTACTCCCTCTGGCCAATCGTCTGGCTGTGGGCGAGGGCTTAAAGCGATTAAGCAGCATTTTGGAAAGATCAGGGTCATCATAACAGCAGGAGCTTTCTGCATACGTCCAGCTAACACACACAAAGCTTCTGCTATACAGATATCCTAAACACTCCCACAGGGTGAAATAAAAGTAGATTTTTAATATGAGACTCATGAGTTGATCATAATTATGGTTTAAAAACAAAAAATGAAGCCTTTGCTCATGCCTACTGATCTCATGGAGCTGGAAAATGCATGCTTCAGCAATTCAATAACCAAAATGTCCATCTTACAGTCCAACTACAGAAACCACAGGCATTCCCGCAGAGCCGTTACAGTACATGACCTCCCTGAACAAATGAGAAATGATGCCAGTGGACCAATATCTGCCAAACTCATGAAAAGCAAATGCAATGAGATGCATAAGGACACCAAGTTCAATGACTTCTAAACACTCAGCTAAGAATTTCAACCATTTTCAACTTTTTTAAAAATTATTATTATTATTATTATAGCCTCCAGTATTCTGACTTTGATCTGTGTTAGGTCTAGACAGATCTGCATTTTAAATCCAAATTATTCGAAAATTATATTGTACTTTTTTTTGTATTAAAATTATACACTGTCGCCTTGCACCTCCGCAGTCCGGGTTCGATTCCCGGCCAGGCTCGATTCCCGCATGGAGTTTACATGTTCTCCCCGTGCTTGGTGGGTTTCCTCCGGGTACTCCGGTTTCCTCCCACAGTCTAAAGACATGTAGGTTAGGTTGATTGGCGTTCCTAAATTGCCCGTAGTGTGTGAATGAGTGTGTGAGTGAGTGTGTGTGTGTGTGTGTGTGTGCCCTGCAATGGATTGGCACCCTGTCCAGGGTGTACCCTGCCTCGTGCCCTAAGCCTCCTGGGATAGGCTCCAGGCCCCCCACGACCCTGAATGCAGGATAAAGCGGTAATGACGGTGGGTGAGTGAGTGAGTGAGAGTATATTAAACAGGCACTTGTAACTCTAGCATACCTAGCTACACTGTGTAAAAATGTTTTCCTTTTCCACCAATTTGTTTATTTATTGAAAACTGGATTTCAATAATAGTTTTAGTTGCAGTTAAATAAAAAGCAATGTAGAACATGCATCACAGTGATTCTATCTCAAGTAAAGGTCTTTTTAGGGACAATTCAATGTAGTTACTGCTGTAACATATGTAATTATTTAAAACTAATTCAGGTGTTTTAAAGACTCCACAGGTAGAAACAATTCCAGTCTATAATATGTATATTCATGTCTCTGGCAGGCCTGAATTTTTATTTGTTCATGTTTTTAGCAGGTTTTCTAGGTGGCAAAATAATTTTGTTGATCACTGCTAAAGACATTTTAGATCGCATACAGTAGTCATGCCCATAAAACAAAAACTATGGATTAAATGTATTACAAGGTTTCTGTATTAACCCCTCCTACATAAGTACATAAGAATCATGTAATGACCTACAAAATTCTCAAGCTCACGAAAATCAAGCTCTATGCTCTAAAATTAATGAACAAAAAACTAAACTAGTGTAACCAGTTTACAAATAGACAATTCTACTAAAGAATGTTACCCTATAGCATGGAAAATGACATTAGCCTTTTATAGTAGCCTATAGCTGCTATAAAAATGTTTACAAAGATCATCACAGTGCATGATAATAATTCTTAACACTCACAATTCTTAAAGAATCTCACAGCATGACTGCATTAAAAATTTAAACAAGCAGGTCTCATGTCTGTATGTCTCATTAAAGAACCCTGCACCTTTTTCTTATTATCCAGCCAAGTTTTAATTGCCAACTCAGGTTGTATAACAGCATTGTGAACTTGTCTGTCCCTACACCCGGTTTCTCTCTTAACCATGAACTTGTATTGAAACGTCTCTCTCTCATTAACAGCCCAGTGTTCGTGTTTTAAACAGAAACAGCAGGACATGCAGGAGGCTTTGTGTCTCTTGTCACCCTACTGATGTGTTCATTTCTTTGCATTTACTGCATACCACATTCTGACCTGGGGGTGGAAGATAGGGGAAAAAAAATTAATGACAAAGCCCCCATCTCTTCTGAGATCATGGAAGGAGGAGGGAATATCCATCCTAAAAAGATGCCTTTGTTCTCACGTTTTTAATGTAACAGTCAGGGATCACGGCCACATTCCAGAGAGCAGAGAAGAAAAGCCTCAAACATGGGGAGGCAGTGAAGAAGGGAGAAGGTGTTTACTACAAGTTGTGCGTTTTCTGTTTCCATTAAAAACCATGTTAAAAGTAAATTATCACTATACAGAACTAGTGAAAAGTTTGAATTTTTTCCCCTTATTTTCTACTATGTCCTACTTTGTAGAACAATAAATAAACTATGAAATAGCACATGGGATCATGTAGTAAGTAAAAAACTAAATTCTTTTGAAGATTTTAAATACTTCAAAGTAGCCATCTTTTGCTTTGATGACAACGTTGCACACACTTACCATTCTCTCAACCAGCTTTAAGAGGAAGTCGCTTGGAATGATTTTCCGAACATTAATTCATTAATTAATATGAGTTTCCATAACTTTAATTCAAGGGTGTTACCTGCCATCAGCTAAGGTTTTAAACAGAACACATAACACTAAAATACTATTAAACCATTAAAGCACAAGTCTTGTCTTTTATAAAAATAAAAAATACAAAAATAAAATACAAATTGCGGGCTAACAGCAGAAATACTGTTTAAATGTGCAACACTATAAAATGTTACATAGTCAAACATTCAAAAGATACGTGGCCTCCGTAAGCAGCTCTTACTAAAAGAATAGTACACAAGACTGCTGCTGGCTTTACCACATGTGGGAAAATTTGGTCTCCACCCTGTGTATAATACTCTTTCAGCTTTGTATGTGTGTGTGAGGGACAGAGTGTAAATGAGTGAGCGAGCGAGTGGGAGAGAGACCTGCTCAGTCAACCCCACCCGAAACTCAAAGCTACACCTGAAACACAACAAACTGAAGCACTTCAATGAAACCATCTCACGCACACGCAGCTCTGACGATGAGCATTCTTAAGCACTGAGTATATACAGTCAGATGTATAGAAGTGAAAATTTGCAAGGAAGTTGCATAGCTCACTCGTGTGTACGTTTGTGCATCCATCTATCTGTGTATGCACGTGTTTATTTGTGTTCTTGCGTGCGTGTCTGTCTATGTAGGTCTGTGTGCTTGTGTATCCGTTTGTGTGCGTTCACCTGTGTTTTTGTCTGTCTGAATCGTTTTACATTCTTTAAATGTACCTTTATTTATAGGGATGGACAATATGGCAAAAAATAAATAAAAGTTTTTTTCTTTTCATGTCAGTGTTTTTTTTTTATTTATTTTTTTATAAATAAATTAGATAAATAAGTATAATGGATTAATCCTACCTTTACCTTGAGTCACAATAAATAAAGAAAGTAAGTAAAATCCAAGGGTATATTGACCCAACATCAATAAGGCTTAATAAATGTTAGAAACACTCAGTAAATACAGTGTTATAAGTGGACTGTAAAATTAGTTTGTTGTATTTCTGGTTATGGTTGGGACTGTTCTCCTATACAATGTACAACTGTGCTCTGATTTCATGTGTGTGTGTGTGTGTGTGTGTGTGTGTGTGTGTTTTTTTACACCTGACGCCTATGAGAATGGCGATGAGCATCGAGCAAATCGGATCAGCGATCATCAGGTCGTACTTCTGCATCAGGAAGGCTGAGATGATGACGCCGATGCTTCCCAACGTATCGGCGACAATGTGGAGAAAAACTCCTGTGGGACAGCAAGCAAAGCTACTTCACATTACTGATATCTAATAGCTCTCTCTCTCCTTCTCCCTCTCTCTCTCGCGTACACACACACACACACACACACACACACACACACACACACACACAGACACTCGCGCTCACACACACACACACACACACACACACACACACACACACACACACACACACACACACACACACACACACGTCTATGACAATCTGAAATTCAAACCAGTTCTCATACAAAATGGCAGTTATTTTTGGCTGCGGTTCCAGTAGAGTGGATGTTTTTTCAGTGAACCATGACGCAGAATATAAGCCAAGGGTCAGATATTTAATTTCTAGAAATAGCCCATGTCAGATGGAGTCAGACGAAGGCTTACATCAGCACTACCAAAAATGGCAGGCATTCAGACACCTTGCATGCAGGAAGAGGTCTGTGTGCACCAGTACACATGGCAAATAAACGGTAGAAGTGTGTGGTGAATGAACGAGCTAGTTGTGATGGCACAATAACCTCTCTCTTAAAAAAGTTTCCCTTGAGCTGAGCACGTCATGACTGAGGCTGCTTTCAGGTTCCCAGAATCCACAACCACACAACCCTTAGTTAAGTAGAAAGCTCATCCAAGTTGAGTGAGAGAACCACCAGAGAAAAGGGCATTAAAAATAAACAATTAAATTAAAACATTTCATTTTTAAAAAGCAACGCCATGGCCCTTAAACAGCAGCAGCACACACAAAGAATAGTGGAAAGGATTTGAGGGTCGATTCATCACAGGGGCAGAGATGTGAAAGGTGAAAAGGTCTCAGAGCCCAAAAACAGGGTAACCTTTTGCACCACCGTCTCCTCCCTCTCCTCATTTCCCCCGAGCGGGCCTCCCACAGGACCCATTCTCTGTATGCGCACCAAAGTAAAGGGGACACACTCACTTTCTCCTCTTTGTTAATTTTTCCCACACAACCTCACACAAAGCTTTAAAGCGACAGCGCTCCAGCTCTTCTCAGATGCCAGCGTTAACCCGGTTAGTCCCATGGGGGTCAAAAGGTCAGCCTATGGGCTGGTCTGACCCATCACCTTGCGGCAAATAAAACTCCATCAACTAATCACGTCTGGTGATAATGAAGGTGTCACGTGGTGCAGCATTTTTCTTGTGACCCTGTTTTTTTTCATGCACTAACAAAACAAGCAATGCCACTATGCAAAAAATGACCGTTAGAAAAGCAAATATTTTCTTAGGAAAAAAAGACGACACAGAGCAGTACAGTAACACACTATAAATAAGACTCTTACACCATCTGGTGGTCAGAAGACTGAAAGCAAACTTTTACCTTGTAAGATCTGTTTGCTGGAGCCTCTTTCTGGTAAGTGTAAGTGATCATCTACAAAACAACAAAAAAAAAATATATTAATTAATTATATTACACAAGTCATGTCATCCAAAATGATAAAGCATCACAACATAAACAGCTTATTGTGATTCAATATCAATACAAGATAAAACAAATTAGATGATTACAAATTAAAAACGTTTAGTATTTCATGTTTGTTTGTTTTTGTTGCTTAGTTAATGGGGCATCTAACGACTCTGGAAATAGAGAAATAATTCAATAAATAAACCAAAAAAATAAATAAATAAAATAACATTGAGCCACATCCACTTATGCCATGATTAAAATGTTATTTATTTGTAATATTCAACTCCATAATTAAATATTGAGTATTTAAATACATATTTATACGTCTTATTAATTCCAAAAACACTAAAACACTGGCAGCACTACCATTTTCTGAAACCACCGTGCACTAACACTTTAAAATTTAGTTTCCTTTTGTAGCTTTTGTGGGAATTCACATGATTCATTCATTAATTTAAAGGCAGAAACAAAGAAAATTCTCCCTCAACACATAATTCCTTGGACGGTTGGAATGGTCTCAGCTTTAACTTCAGAACATCTTAAGTGTCAATTAATTATACTGCATGTTGTATCTAACTTTACATACATGCACATACAGGCACGTTCACGTGTTCAGTTTATATCTGGCTTGTTGCGGTCCAAAAAAATAACACAAGTGTCTTTGATCTTTACCCACTTTGTAGCACAAACACATCACACACTTGTCAATGGTCGTTTTGAGGTTCGACTTCGTACCACTGAGGTAAGCTGGATGCAGCATCTGTCTAGAAAATTTTGACCACCTGTGCCCACATGAAAGTGAAAACCTCCTGCTTAGGCTACTTTTGTACTACTGTTGTGTCTCGGTGTACACCTCTAGTCACAAATACTTGATCTGCTACTCAGTACTGATACTGAGCCAAAACCAGCATGGGGGGTAGGAGATCAGAGAATACAGTACATATATGATATTAATTGGTTGGAAAGGGATTTGGAAAGGCATTACTTCTGCTGGTTTTCTTTAATGGGTAATCTAACGCTAGCTTGCAGCGGCAAAAATCATTTGTTAGGTATGTAGTCAAATAATTAAGTCATTACTGTGATTATGTTGTGTGCATTTGTAGTTAGTCAGCTAAATAATTGATATATCTTGGAGAGCAAAATGTTAACAACACCAAAACCGAACACGATAAAAACAGCAACACGGCCGTTATATATAACATAACATATATATATAGCCGTGGTTCTCAAAGTGTGGGGCGTGCCCCACTAGTGCGGAATACAGACATGACAGGTGGGGCGCAATGAACGGGAGGAAATTAGTGGAAAATTTTAGGAAAGTACGTACCTATTCTAATTCATGCTTTTCTTTATTGACAATGAAGAGCCTACACTCAAAACTAAACAATCACACCCAAAGAAATGGATCATTAATACAAGTAAATTAAAATAACATCAGAGAAAAAGTGGAACCATAGTGCAACAATAACGG
>JAQMYG010000007.1:14761029-14772369 GCA_030014215.1 Clariallabes teugelsi
CGCAACAATTCCGCGTCTGTTTCTGTAAATTTAAATCATGTTTTTATTAAGTACTCGGTATCGGCGAGTACTGAAATCCAAGTACTCGTACTCGTACTCGGTTTCCAAAAAAGTGGTATCGTCGCATCCCTACCGACAACCGAGTCCTGAGAATCATTCTGCTCCCAACATCCAACCCCTGATCACAACTATTAGACACACACACACACACACACATTTGTTCCTCTTTATATAATATATAAATAAAAAAATTAAAATAAAATTATTTTCTGACTCGTGGTGCCAAGACAACTTCTCTATGTAAGAAATAAAACAATCTAATTAAAAAAAAAAAAAAGGATCAAGTAATCAAGTAATGTTTTGGGATAATTCGTGTTGTTTTGCTGATATGTTATCAGAGTTTATAAATGTGCCGACTGCCGTGAAAACATCACACATGCTGCGGTCTTATCACCCGGATATGTTCATAAGCACAGAGTGTTAAATAAGCGGACAGGACAGTCCGCGTTCCTTTAAAGCAGGACATGTGGATTTTACAGTACGTGGACAATGTGTAGTGTCCATCTGACAGGCAGTAAAGGGAAGCAGTGTGTGTGTGTGTGTGTGTATACACACTGCTGCAGTCTTTAGACCTACGTGGCACATCTGAGCTCACAGTGACGTTTGTTGAGCTAAAGCCGTTAGCGGTTAGCTTTGGCTAAAACCTCACACCCCCACACTTACCTGTTACTCCAGATGCCGTACGTTAACTCCACAAAGGCAAAGGACAAATTCAGGCACAGGAAGAAAAATAAATTCCGCGATGTCTTGTCAGCCAGAATTGATCTGAAGCGATGAAACACACACACACACAGTCGCGTTAGCTTATCCGTGCCAGTTCCTTTAAAGGCAGCCTGTTAACTTTACACAAGTTAAAGAACAGCCTAATAACAGTACTTCTCATTTGTGTAAACAATAAAAAACACCGGTCTGATTTACTCGTCTTAGTCGATATCCAAGGCTAGTTAGCAAAGCTAGTGTTAAGTAAATCAAAGTTAGATAGATCTCCAACTTAGCCGCTCCAGCTAGTAACTATTGAACACACGTGCTGTCATTACATTTCTAGTTACCTATAAAACAATGTTGTGTTTATTTTTTACATTTTAATCAAAAGTTTTAATTATATCCTGCCACGTGAGGGGGGGGGAAACTTAAGTTAGTGTGTTAGTCCCCAGCCGGGTGAATTAGCGTGCTAACTGTTTAGCTGCTTAGCTTCTCATGTTCATTGAGAAAAGCGGTTCTAAAATGAATACAATGATTAAGGATTACCTGAACCACCCGGAGAGTTTGAGAACCAGGTTGAATTTCGCAGGTTTGTATTCATCATCTTTAATGGATAAAGGTAACATCTTAGATAGACAGCACGGACACCTGCAGCCCGGGTACCTTCAGCTGTTATTACGGGAGACAGAGAGGGGCGGGGCTAATGACGTCATCGCGCTACTGCCTTACACCAAACTCATTTTACTAGAGTTTGTTTTATTAAAATACTTCAGCATTATATCCCACTGTACCACGAGTTCGTCACACTAAATACTACAGCACTATATCCCACTGTACCACGAATTTGTCATGCTAAATACTACAATACTGTATCCCACCACAAATTTGACACATTAATATTACAGGACTGTATCCCACTGTACCACAATCTATCCTGCTAAATACTACAATACTGTATCCCACTGTACCACATATTTTACACACTAAATAATACAGTACTATATCCCAATAAGTCAATTTTATTTGTATAGCGCTTTTAACAATTGTCATTGTCGCAAAGCAGCTTTACACAATCAAAATTATGAAAGTTTGTATGAAATGTGTATGAGTCAAAATGATCAGATTGTCCCTGATGAGCAAGCCGAGGGCGACGGCGACGCGATTTGTGGCAAGGAAAAACTCCCTGAGATGGCAAAAGGAAGAAACCTTGAGAGGAACCAGACTCCACAGGGAACCCATCCTCATTTGGGTGATCACAGATAGCAGCGATTGATCTGCATCATAGTGTGTGTTAGGTGGCTAGCAGTTCATATAACAGTTGGTGTCTTTAAGTTAAAATGGAGTCCAGTTTGTTATTGGAGGCTCAGGTAGACTGTAGGAAATTCCAATCCTGAAGTATTAAGCGACTGCATTCACAAGTCCTCAGAGAACAGCTGTCTGCATCACCCGAGGCTAAGACCATCTTCATGTTAAAGTGGAACCGTCCCTAGTCACCACACGCATCCCAGACAGACCACACAGGACATCCATGCGATGAGATCTCCAACCAGAAGCAGGGCACCAGGACGGGTCAGACAGCTCTAGAGAGCAGAGGGGATCTGGATCACTGGCGACTCAGGAACGACACATGTAGCTCGACAGAGAGACGGGTAGAGGGAAAAAGAGAGAGAGGAGAAGAGAGAGAACAGGAGAGAGCAGAAGAGTAGGAGAAATAAGTTAGGTATGGTCACAGTCACACAATACAGTACAGTATATAGGGTGAGTGTATATTTATTGCAGAGTGCAAGCAGGGACTCCAGCGGGACTAACTACTGTATGACAGCATAACTTAAAAGAGAGAGCCAGAAGGAAACACAGACATGAGGCCATGATTTAAAGCAACCAATCACTTCACTCTCAACAAACCTGAGTGATCAATGAGAGTGGGGAAGACAGCATCTAAACATATCAGTTCACCCTAATACTCTACGTCTATAAGTCCCCCAGATCTGTTCCTTTACCCAAGGCAAATCTATTCACAAAAATGCTTGGCTAAATAAATGGGTCTTTAGCCTAGACTTAAGCAGTCTGAATCCTTTGATCGAAGTAGGCGTGGCAAGACACTAGCAGTTCACTCAGGTACTGTGGCGCAAGACTATTTTATTCTTTACAGGTGATAAGTAGTACTTTAATATTGATACAAAATTTTACAGGGAGCCAATGCAGTGAGGAGGATAACATAGGGGTTTGTATTTTTAACACTTGAAAATATTTGCAACTGCAATTGAGTAATTTGAATATTTTTGCATTGAATTTTAAATGCTTGAGTTACATTTTCATTTGAAATATGCAACCACAATAAACTGCAATGGCAAGAATTTCAAACATTGTAAATGCTCTAATGATTTTTTTCAATTCAGATCAAATTGCAATGCAGAAAAATATTTTTTTTTTTATTGCAACACATTTTTTTCAGTTCATGTAATTCAACCTGCTATTTTGCTTTGAGGAATTCTGGTATGCGAGTAATGCGGTTTGCAAGCGTTCAGCAAGACGAGCAAAGATTTTTAATAAATTTTGACTTAAACGAACAAGTCTTGGTTTACAAGTACAGAGTATCATGTATCACGCATGCGCTTCTTGTTTTGATGCCGAGCGTCACGTGATCACAACTGAGCCAATGGAGCCAATCTCTTGTGCTGCGGAATTGTGTGTAATCTTCTCCCTTGCTCGGTCTTAGTGCCCGTAAAGGTAAAGTGCAGGTTAATTTGTTTTATTTTTACTTTATATTTGGTATTAATTATTTAATGTATTTATTTTTGGGGGCTGTGGAACGAATAATTTGAGTTTCCATTACTTCTAATGGGATAATTCAATTTGGTTTACGAGTGTTTTGAAATACGAACTCACTTCCAGAACAAATTATGCTCATAATCCAAGGTTCCACTGTATTATACTTCCATACAAGCATGAGTCATGGTTCAACCTAAGGCCTGGCTGCCTCTGCCAGGAGGTTAAGAGTTAGCCACAGTTTAAAATTTGAACAAAATAATTAACGTCACTGAAAATCTGTGGTCTGAAATAAAAAGAGCAGTCCACATGCATGTCATAGATCTGGTGACTTTTACACATTTAGCTTGCATTTTACAGTTCACAACTTTACAGTTCACAACTGATCACATCATAACTGATGGTTATACAAGTTGAGAGAGCAGGTACACTTGCTTCACCATCAGTGTGTAAGCCTGAAAACAAATCCCTGATCATCGTCCCTGTCAACCGAACCCAGACAGCCATTGTCCCCGATACCCAACTACAGTACTATATAACACTGTACCACATTTTCCCCTGCTTAATACTACAGTACTATATCCCACTGTACAACATTCTGCCATATTAAATACTACAGTACTACTGTATGTCCAACTCTGCTGCTTTCTGCCACACTAAATACTACAGTACTATATCAGTTCTGTACTGGATTCTTTACAGTAGTGAACCCTATTTGATTACATTCCTACAACTATTATGGTCTCATATATAGCTTTCATATATTGATATTATGGCAATTGTACTACATTAAATTAATGTCATTGTTATTTTTTTCAAGAGTCATATTTTACTTGAGTGTAAATTCATCCAATAATTAAAATATGCTGATACATGAATTCTTTTGTGAAATGTTTCCTATGGTAGGTTTTCTACAGTATACTACAGTCTATGTATTTTACTTCATTTTAATGAATGATTAAAGCATAAATGATCAGTGACGAGTTTTATCCAGCAGGTGGCAGCATTGCATTGTATCGCACTTCTGTGGACACGTTTTGTGGAGTCAAAATGTGCATGATATTTACTGTATATTTTTCTTATTGTTCAATTATACAAAGCCTGTGGAGCCAAACGTGGCAACAAAACAACAACAAAATGTAATAAACATATGTATTTTATTTTCCCTTCATCGTCACAGATTTTTCCACATTGAACAAAAGAAAAAGAAAACCAAGATATTAAAAACGAAGAGAAGGTAGTAAAGACAGCAGGAAAGAAAGACGAAAGAGAAAAAATAATGAACTGCTGTCTGGTATAATGAGCCACCGGAGCTGTAAGTGGTTGAACAAACTGTGCGCGAGCTGCATTTTAAAGACTTTAAAGTGGAAAAAGAACAAATAATTCACACAGTCTGAACTAAAGGAGTTCCCATGGAAACGGCAGAAGCAGAGGCACCATCTAGGGGCCCCGCCAGTGGGTCAGCTCAAGGAACAATAAGTGTGAAGCTGTGGGAGGGACACGAACAGATCCTGTATTTCTTATCATCTTATCTTTTACAAGAAATTAGTATATAACATGAACTAAACACACAGTAACTGCTGCAACATGAGTAGATGTTGAGTAACACAATGCATTGTGCACCCCCCAAAACACTGGTCCAACATTATCGGTACTCAAAAATTCTTCTTTGGGGAAGCATTGCATCTCACCCTGATTAGCGCCTCCTTCATGCAGAACAATTAAAAAAAAACCTTTTAAAAACTGTGCATGTGGAGAACCACTTTAATTCTCTTCACAGGTTCCACAGACTGCTATTGTCATTGCAAGTGTGATAGTGTGTTGAATTGGATATTGATTTGCATTATCTTGCTGAAAAGTTCTCTTACTGGTTTCCATCATAGAAAACACAACAATGGCGGCACGGTGGTGTAGTGGTTAGCACTGTGGCCTTGCACCTCTAAGGTCAGGGTTCAATAACCCTAACCCGCCTCTGGCCTACGTATATGCGTGGAGTTCGCATTTTCTCCCTGTGCTTGGTGGGTTACTCCGGGTACTCCAGTTTCCTCCCAAAGACATGCTGGTTAGGCTAATTGGAGTTCCCAAATTACTTGTAGTGTGTAAATGACAATCTGGCATCAAGCTGGCAACACGAGCCCCTAAGTAACTGCCACAAAAATGACAGATACATCTCCAGGGTGGGGAGTATCTGTTGCCATATGTGACGGGTGGCGCATGAACAGACCAAAATACCAACAAAAAAAAGCAAACACTACAATATTAGTAAACACTATTCTCTTGTACTACAGTACATTGAGTACTACTCTACTACTTTTTATTTAAGAATGCAGGTTTTAATAGTTAATTTTAAAACTTCACAAACACTCTGCATATACTCTGCAATTATGAATCATAATAATACACCAGTCTTTAGAGTTTAGTAAATTTAGGTAAATGAATGTAAAGCTTAAAGGAATCTTTTCAATCAGTAATCGTTTGGCTTTGCTAACGCTGGGCTTGAAATATCACTTAACACATAGCCAACTCTATAAATAACTTCTCATAAGAGCCGCGGTTTCTCTGAGCATTCCAGATAACATACTAGATTATAGGCTCACCCACAAGAGCCCACTATTTTAAGTCGTTAATGCATCTGTGAAGATACAGAACACTTCCAAAGTGAGACACGATCACACTTATGAAACCATAGGATAAGATACTATGTCTGTATGAGATATCAAAGATCTGCTGCATTGCATGCAATATTTTAGCAACATTAAATCTTCTAATGTAATGTAATGAGGATAGTGGCATAGTGGTTAGCACTGTGACCTTGCACCTCCGGGGTCAAGGGTGTGAGGCCCCAGGCCTGTGTGCGTGAAGTTTGTATGTTCTCCCTGTGCTTGGTGGATTTCCTCCAGGTACTTCAGCTTCCTCCTACAGTCCAAAGACGTGCAGGTTAGGATAATTAACATTTACACATTGGCCATAGCGTGCAACCACTACACCACTGTGTCTCCTCCTCACTTCCATTAGTAATTAAAATTATTTTTACATAAGTTCTTGTAAGTATAGAATTTCCAAACGTCATGGTTATTTTAACTTTCTTTCCCAGGGTTAATATATATTGAATTGCCCAGAAGACAATGCAGATCATCTCATGCTCACACACTTCCCTGGTCTGTTTAAACTTCCTTTAGGAAAAAACAATTATGCAGTGAGAGCTGATTTTTAACAGATCCCTTATTCAGGCTTGAATAACAAAATCTACAGTTATGTTTGTTCTGGCTCAGCAAGAGCACACTCAGAGAGTCTGCTGACTGATTGCTGCTTTTGTACTTTCCAGGATATCATGTTTCTGCACACAGACATGCATGAGCAACAACATTATCAGACCAAGGTTTAGGCTACATATGGTTTGTCCATGTAAAAAAGCATAAACATACTTTACAAGAAAAGCATGGCTGCTAATTTATTAACAGGGTATTAGCTGAGGATCGTGTTTTCACACATGCCGAAATATCTGCTTGCCTATGCACTTAGCGGTGGAACGTGTGCAAAAAGAAAAAAAAAGAAAAGGCGTTGTCAATGAAAATAGATTGTAGTTTTTCCTTTCTATATATAGAAGGGGTCATGAGTGGATCATTAATTTGTGTGAAGAGTGAAGGCTATCCCATCTGGTCCAATCTCAACTCCACAATCAGAGGAAGTTCATTCTGATTGGGTTCAGTTAATATGTCATGCAGTCATGCACTCACACATGATTTACATTTACATTTAGCAAGTACATTTGGCAAGATGCCCTTATCCAGAGCAACTTACATTATACTGTACATCTGAGCAGTTGAGGGTTAAGAGCCTTGCTCAAGGGCCCAACAGGGACAACTTGGTGGTTGTGGGATTTAAACCTGGGACCTTCCCAGGCCATAACCATTGAGCTACCCCTGACCCCTGACATGAGGAATTTCATGCTGCCTTCGGGCAGTGTTTTCTCACTGATTGACTCCAAACTAAAGAAATCACCACAGTGATTGAGAATCTCAGTAGTGGAGAATGATGAAATTCCAAAACTCACCCAAAGCTACAATGAGATAAACTAATCAGCCATATCAGTGCAAAGGCCAAGAGGGAGGGAGTTCTCTCATGATGAACACACTGACAGTAGTAACCAGACTCAATACACAAGACACAGCCAGAGCTACAATCATGGCCACCAAGAACGCCAACTCCCTACACATACGCTCCAACTTACCTGAGCACTGATTAGCAACATCTGGACTCAGTTACACCCACATCCACTGCGTGGTAAACGCTTTGTGTATTATCTGCGGTCGTGATGTCCTCCCAGGTTTTGATCTTGTTTCTGCTTATCTGTATTCTGAGATTGTCTTGGCCCAGTTTATGCCGTTTGAGATTGTCTTGGCCCAGTTTATGCCGTTTGATGGTCGCCCGACCTTTGCCTGTTTATCGGAGCCCATTTTTCTTACATGTGTTTTTTATTCCTGGTATTGTTTGAACCTACAATTGTGTCAGCCTATCACTGTCTGATAATCATGTGTAACAAACAGTCAATGATATGACTGAAAAAAAAACATCTGTATATAAATTAATTATATGGAAGATTAAAAAAGAAAAGAGTGTCTGGGAATGACTGTGAGAACAGAACCTTACTTGTTTTGAGGACATTCCACAACATGATGACATGACATTTAGAATAAATAAAGGACTGTATTGATCGGCAAATTGCTGTGGTGTAAGAAGAACGAAACACTTTAGGACTTTTAAGGAACATACAGTACTCACCTCAAGGTGGTAACTTTAACTATGCTTCATCATAGTGGCCCATCTTTTATTTCTTCTCCCAATTAAACACATTTTATTCCAAATATATCACAGATCACCTACGCAAGGGATACCAGTGCCTTAACTAGTTGTGCTTAAAGCATGCACATTAATAGGAGAGAATGTGTGGGAGGCAACAAGGGGGCTGGGGAGCATGACTTCTGAAACAAAATTTCCTGAATAATAATAAAACTATTTGTACAGTACACAGTTCTGCTGAGGACAGCAACATGTGCTGAACGGTTTTTAATCTCCGCATGTTTTTAAAGATGCACAAAGAGGACAAAGCAGTTGTATGTGAGGTCAGATTGCACTTATGTCCACAGTGCTAACACAGCATGTGACCTGGCGTATCCTGTGAGGCTATATACAGTAGGAGGAATTATACAATCATGTGGTTTGTGTACGGAATATTCAGATGCACAACACATATAACACTCAATGTAAAGCCAGGAACAACAAGCATAAAATGTCCAATGTCTTTTCATCAGGACAATAGCTGGGTAAATATTTTACAGTTCTCAAAATCTGCTAGAATAAGCAGAACAGTAATATTTTGTTTCTCAAGTAACTCAACAAGACACTTGAGAATGTGTGTTCCAGGTATCACAAGAATGTTCTTTGGACACAGTGGTATGCGTAGAGCCCTGTCCAGTAAAAACAGATTAGGTTAAGAAGGAATCTGGAAAAACATAGATAAAAAATAAAAATGGTGGGAAGATGATATACAGTTGCTACAGCTGATATACAGTGTTAAAAAAACAATTTAAAGTTAATGTAAAAAAAAAAACAAAGGCTATTAAGGTGTGCGTGTGTGTGTGCATGTGTGTGTGCATGTGTGTGTGCGTGTGTGTGTGTGTGTGTGTGTGTGTGTGATTAGTGTGATAGGTCAAGCAAACACACGATTGTTCTTCTTAGGTTTTATCTGTATTATCTTTATTTCATCAGTTGTTTGGCGCCACTTCTGATCCCACTGCTTTTGGCATGTCAACACATCTCTGGTATGTTAATTTATATCCTGTGGAGTGCTGATGTAAAAATGATCCCCTCTGTCATTTTTTTGTTATTGTTGTTTTTTTCATGCAGTCCTTTTCCATTGAGATGAATGGTTGTAAAGTCAGCAACTGTGACATTACTTGTTCTGCCAGCTGTACAACATCCTCTGCTGAGGTTGAGCAATCTTACTACACATTTTCTTTAAGAAATGCATCTCTAGTTACCCCTTATATATTTTTTTATAAATCTAAAAACAGACAGTGTGGATGAAACTACTATGGATGAAAGAGTTAAACTGGTAGATTAGGTTAGATGACACACAGGTTAGGTATCTAAAATCCAATGCAATGAGTGAGAGGTCAAGGCTGTTGGATGGAAAAGGGAAAATACACACTTATGTAATAAAACAAGTGAAAGGACTCAGGTGTCAGGAGAGTCTAGGATCACAATCAGGAAGAGGCAAGAACCTTCAAACAAAGTCATATGTACTGCAAGGAACGAGAGGATGAAAAGCAGGAAGGACAAACATCCTGGTCAGGGGTCCATCAGCTTCCTTCCCCGGATGTTGAAACATCTTATATAACAATTTGTGCGCATAAAATAACCATGAAGTTACCATGAAAATGGTATGTAGTCTTGGAGTCTTAAAAAGTTGCTGAGGACTGCAGATAGCATGTTGAGACAGTTGCTGCACTAGAGCGGAGGACGCTCAGCATGAGCGCGGTGTCTCTGGGTCACACTCCATCTGCTGAACCTCAGGCTTCTACTCCTCCATAAATATTCTGCCATTGTTCAGCCAGCGATCGCACATCCATGCTCTGAGGAGGCAGCTACATGATCCGAACCCCTACAGAGGAGAGGACAGTGTCTCCACCGCAATCATGAACCAGGAAATGCCAGCAGCTGTAAGAGATTTAAAGTGACAAGCCTGGGCACAAATCATCATGTCTGACTAGATGTTCATTTTCTGCTGAACTTACTCCCCTCAGCATTTTCACAAGCAGAGAACTTTCGCAGAGGTCAGAGGTCAGGAAGGTCTTGCTGTCCAGCACTTTGCAAAAAGGCTTTTAACATGAATGTATAAATCACTGTTGTGTAATCACTAAGGACCCTATGTTCTTTCAGATATTTTAGATAGAAAAACATTTTTTTTGTGCTGAAGCGCTTTGACCTTTGTACAATCCACAATAAACTCTATACTATATTTAAACCAGAGAGTGGGCCATGGTACAACAGGAGCTCAGTCCAACAGTGTTACATAAATGCAAACCCAATGCAATATAATATAATATAATACAATATAATATAATATAATATAATATAATATAATATAATATAATATAATGAATAAATTTAGTACCCTCGATAAAAATACTTTAATCGTAGCAGGTCGCATTATTAGACAAATAAAACCTTATACAAACAACAACATATACCATTTTTCACCATGACATCACTTAAAAAAACAATTAAGCCAAAAAGACAAACTATGTAGGTAATGCTAAGTAGTAATTCTTAGTATAACCTTAGGATAAGTTGCAGCCAGGTGCTGCTAATCATCAGACCTTTATTGATTATCAGCGCGTGTGCAGACCTCTATAAAATTCCATTCAATTCAGTTTTATTTATATCACTTTTAACAATAGTCATTGACGCAATGTTGTAAAGAAGAATGAGGGAAAATTCCTCCTCAACTACGTATGTCAGAGACTAATATGGTCATACGGGAAACTGATTTACTTTAAGTGGATCTACAGATGGATCTACATGATATTAAATCATGGTGGTCCTAGCATTGCCCACAATTTTTTTTCTTTTTGGCTTCATTTTTGTTAAATAATGGCCTGCTGAAAAATATATTTATTATGTTTTTACACACAAAAACACATAGAATTAAAAAAAGAGGAGAATTATAATCTACAGTGGGGGAAATAAGTATTTGATCCCCTGCAGATTTTCTAAGTTTGCCCGCTTACAAAGAAATGAAGGGTC
>JAQMYG010000007.1:14785979-14796260 GCA_030014215.1 Clariallabes teugelsi
CAAGGATTCAGTCCAACAAATCCTGCTTCCCTGCTCTAACATACCAATACAGCTAACTGGATAGCACAGAAAGAAAAATTAACTACTCGTATATTGTAGCTGTATCAGAAACTAAGCAGGAAAACAGCAGGAAATGTTTGCATGTTGTTACAAAAGAGAAAAATGCACAGTGAAGTAATAAAACTTACACAGGACAGTCATGGATACGGTGGTCTCTCTGGTGCTCTCCGTCTGAGGCAAGCCTTCAAGACTGAGTGTTGCTCGACATGTTATTGACTCTCCATTGTTGGTGATTTCTGGTGTAAAATTGTAGTAGGACTGAATGGATTCTTTGCCATATACTCCGTCCTCTGTCTTGACCACTTTACCTCCTCTCACCCACTCCAATGTCATGCGTTCTGCTGGATAAACATCTAAAACCCTACAGGTCAGATTGCTCTCCTTCCCTGACTCCAGGCTGTTGTGCCCAGAGATGACTGGATCTTTTGCAAAAGCTGAAATTGGAATAAAGCAAGAAATTTATAGTTGGAACTTTGGGTAGTTTTTAATAACATGCTTTACTGATCAATAAATAAACTCACAGTACACTTTAACTGTTGCTGCTGCCTGTGCGTTTGTGCCTTTGCAGGTTGCAGTGCACTTGATTTTATTTTCATGATTTTTATTAACATTCGTGAAGAGCAGAGTCGATGAAGATGAGGAGTGGTGGGTTTCAGCATACAGGGGTTTGTCCTCTAGACTGCTCCAGGAGAATGCCACTTCACCAGAGCACGGACTCGCTCGACACGTGAGCTCCTGTCTGTCTCCCACTCGAAATAGTGGTTTCTTTGGACTGAGCTCCACTTTAAATGAGGGAACTTGGGATAGGGCTAAAATCAGGACACATTTTGTAATTATGATCAGACTTAAAAGTCAGAATCAGAATACGCATCAAAATGAAAATTAATCAAAACTAAAATCAGAATCCCAAGTAAAATTATTCTGAATCACAATGAATTTAAATAAGAGTTGACTTGAGAATAAGGACAGATATAAGAACTAAAATTACAATCAAAATGAAAACAACAATCAGAATCAGAATAAAAATCCAGATCCAGATCATTCTAGATTTATGTCTCATATTATATTTAAAAATTAGTTTTATAACATAAAAAAAATGCACTGCATACAGAAACCTTGGATCGGATTACCATATTTTTCAGTTAAGCAAATAAAACATACTTGCACATGCACAAAATTTTTCCAAAAACTTCTTTTCTTTTTCTTTTCTTTTCTTTTTTTTCTTTTTTTTTTTAAATCAGTGTAGTTCTTGCATCATGCCAGGAATTAAACATATCACATACCTCCTGAGTGGTAGATGATGAGTTGCAGGAAAATGGTCAGTGTAACACGTAGAACTGGAATCATGTTGAAACACTTTAAATCCACTACCAGGATCTGTGTGTAAGTATAAAATCAGTGAGTCTGTGCAGATTAACAACTACAGAGCCCTCTGATTGTGAGCTGCTTTATAGTCTGAATTTTGGAATGGGGGAGGGAAATTTGGATCAGAGAACGGAGGATGGGGAAGCAGACCCCCACACGCGCACATGCGCACACACACACAAGCACTTTAAGCACCAGACAAGTACTTCCTAAAATTCCCTTATGTGAAACTCCAGGGAAAATTCCCTGAAATTCCCAGTGGAACTTTCACTATTCACTCTACATAAGTCCTGCATTAACTTTCCCTTTGTTCTTTGGCAACATAATATCAATAATTTCCTTTTGTAATTTTTTCGGCTTTAAACTCGTACAGCATAACGGCACTCAATTAGATAAAGCATGTTGATGTTAAGGTTTTTTTTTCTTCCAAATTCCATTTAACTGAATGTGCATGTTTACTATTAGAGTAGCTAACAAAGGACTAGGGACCAAGCTAAATTATAGCTAATGGTAAATCTTTTATATGTACATATTTATATCATTTACTTATTGTGTTTGACACATTTGTCATAAATCTTCCCTCTGGCTAGCTTAAGCATGCTTTGGGGCAGTTATGTTCCCACTGGCAAACATTGTAACCTGGATGCTGGATGCTTCTATCTCTGCTGCTGCCCCCTAGTGTGTAAGAAGAGAGTGAGATGATAATCAATATTAACAGGAAATGTCATGGTACACAACAAGAAAAGCAGTATTTTTTATTGCAATAATCAAGACAAACAATATTATGCTTATTTTTATACTCTATTCTGTTTTCACTCCTATTGTTATGTAGCATTGTTATTTTTCGTCCCAGTGTTGGCCACCACATTTTTGCACAATATTGCAAACTTAAGGATTATGCAAAAGTCATCCACAACAACTTTCATTTTCTACTGCATGAAAAAGGTTATAAGAATACTTTTGTAAGAAAAGAATTATTGAACATGAAGTGACATGATCACACAATTACATATTGATATTAGATTTTCTATCTTGTCAAATTGACCTTTAAAATTGTAAACAAAAAATCTGTTTAAATGTTATGCATTCATTCAAGGAAATTCCCACCCTGGCAACGCATGGTTGTTTTTTTTTTTGTTTTTTTTTGCTGGTTTACAATGTTTTATAGCAATGACCCAAAAATGGGCAGAATGCTTTTTTTTCTTATCTGCTTACAATACATAGTTGCTGGATACCCATCATAATGTAGAAATTCCTTCCACTAGTGCCAGTCTAAAGAATGGATGTGTCAAGTAGGCAACAAGTTGGAGTTTCTGAGAAATTCAGTGTTGTAGAGAAACCAAACTGTCGGTAGATAAAACAACTACCAAAATTACCACAGGAAGCTTTAATGATTTTTTTTTCCTCAGTGGCTGTTCACTATCGTACAAAGCCTTGCCAAAAATAATTGTGGTTTGGATTTAAATAAAAAAATACCTAAGAGCCATTCATTTAATAATTACTGCAGTAATTCATATGTTTTAGCTGGCTACAATTGTAAATAACAGCATGTAGCTTTTCATTTCTTTAACAGTCATGTTGGAAGAAATATCTCATAATCATGAAAAACATATTATTTAATTAAAAAAAGGGTGAAATTATTGGCTTGCCTCAAGCAAAAAAATTAACAAAGACGATTGCAGAAATAGAACTGTTCAACATGTTATTATAATCTACTTCACAGAAGAAATGTAGTTAAAAGAATTCATAAAACATGATCAGAGGTCATTTATATGCTTGGCATCATAAAGAGTTCTACAGTAGAAATCACAGCTACAGTATGTTTAATAGTGAAATTAAGAGCATTGCCACACACACACACACACACACACACACACACACACACACACACACACACACACACACACACAATGCAACAAGAACTCACAGCTCTAATAAAAATGCGATAGTGAGACTAATCAGAAAAAAGGATTAAATTTGCTAGTAAAAGGTCATGTGGTCTGATGAGTTCAGATTGACCCATCGCACATAGTGACCACTGTACAAGCCTCTGGAAGCAGTGATATGATCTGGGTTTGGTTCATTTGGTCAGGTCTAGGCTCAGCAAGGCTACAGTATGTGGCAATAAAATTAAGTCAGCTGATGACCTGAATATACTGAATGACCAGAAGATCACATCAATATTTTTTTTTTCTGAATGCACAGACATATTCCAGGACTCAAATTATGAAAGTGTGGTTCTTGGCGCACAAGGAATCATTTTCACACATGAATTAGCTGTCACAGATTCCTGGCCTTAACCAAATTAAAAGACTTTGGGATGTCCTGGAGAAGTCTTTATAAAGTGGTTTGACTCTCCCGTCAGCAATACAAGATCTCTAACAAAAATTAATGCAACTCGGCAGGAAATAATTTCTGTGATCTTGCATAAGGTTGTGGAAACAATGCCACTGTAATGATGTAACTGCTGCCTCTCAACCTTCATAACCTGAACAGTTTGTCTCCTCGTTTAATCACAGCACTACAGAGCTTCTAAAATAGCAGTAATCATTATATCAGCATAATGTATGTAAGTAAATACCTATTACATTTAATTATGGTTTTTGTATTAGTTTATAACTACATGTTGTATGGAGGCATGTATTTTAGGTTGTACTGTGTACAGGGATGTGCACACATATATTTCAAATGATCATTATTCTACCCTAAAAAAAGGTAATCGCCTGATTTTAGCATGTATCTAAATTGTGTAAAATATGGTCACTTAACTACAGTTGAAAATGTTATTTGTAAATTGTTTTAAATTTGAAAGATAAATGAAATCAATCTAGTTAAAGTTAACCTTTTTTCAAATTCAAATTATTAAAACTAGTTTTGGTAGCCATATGAGTATGAGAAGCTTGAGATGAACATCTATCAGCTTTAGAGTAACAGTGGATAGTGATTTCACTGTTTCAAATGACACAATGCTCCTTCATTTAGTTACATGTTAAAGAAAGCAGATGCTATGTGAAGCATTCAGACTTTAAGGAAACATTTTTTAAACTAAAGTGAAAAACACAATATCCAAACTTCAAACTGTGATGTAACTGCCTATATGTTAGCCACCTAGCTAAGATTGGTTAATGTTGCATTACTGTGTCATCTATATAAAAAAAAACTAAATACAACATTTCTGTACATTGGTCAGAACTTGGTCTTTCAATGATATCTTCATGTTTCATACATTGGAGGACCCAAAGCCAGTCTAAAAAAAAACTCTGCATGTCTGTCTATATGTATATCGTTATCTGTTCAGGCATTTTTTTCACAGCATCATGCAAAACTTGCTCGAAGAAATTTAAAGAAACATTAGTAGTCCTTCTGAAGTTAAACCTGCACCATAAATTAAATTTAATTGCATTATTTGTTCCTCCTGAGGGACAGCTCAGCCAAAGAGGGCTAATATCCAGTTGCTTGGGCAACTTTTAATCTGGCTTTCATCAATGGATGAGACCAAATTCTTGTAACCAACTCAGAAGACAGGATATATGGGAAAATAACATGTACTTAAAAAGTCTTATGCATAATGTCACTTGATTGATTGATTGATTGATTGATTGATTGATTGATTGATTATCAAGTATTATCAAAATGTCTTGGGGTATCAAGATATGATTTTTAAATTAATTAAAATTAATTTTGTATTTTTGGTATTTCAACCAAATCTTGTTCAATTTGAAATTTTCCCTGCTGTCCCCAGAGATGACTGGATTGTAATAAAATGCCTTACTGATTATTGCATGAACTCAATACTCAATACAATACACTCATACTTTTGCAGCCATATGCTAGGAAATGGTCCCATATATTGCCTTGCAGTGGATCATATTTTAATTAATTTTAGCAATATTGGTAAAGTCCAAAGTAAATTCAGACTAGAACATCTGAGTTTCAGCATTTTAGATTGCTCCAGGAGAATGTCATTTTCTAAGAGCACTTTCAACATATGAACTCCTGTCTATCTACTACTAGAAATAGTGATTTCTTTGGGCTGAGCCCACTTTGAATGAAAAGACCTTGGATAGGATAAGAATCATAATACATTTTATAGAATTAAAATTCCCAATCAGAAAAATAATCAAAGTTAAAATAAATACAAAAATTTTAATTCTAAATCAGATTGAATTAATGAATTGATCCTTAATTAACATGAATATGAATTACAATCAAAATGAATCAGAATCTGACAAACTATCAGAATCACTATTAGAAACTGATTTTTTAAAACAAAATAATCAGCATAATAGGAATTAAAATTGAAACCGAATCAGAACCAAAATTAAAATAACAGAATGAGAATCAAATAAATCAGAACATGTAATATAATCATGTAATCATGTAATATTATCTAATTTTATAATTAGATAATTGGACTTCTTTCTAAACAGTGCTATTTATCATCTCACATGATTGTATCTAAACAGCTGAACAACCATAAGAAGGGTTTTATGCACTGGACTTCTTAAACCTATTGTAGTCATTTCTTAATCTCCTGTAATAATCTAATCCCCAGATATGAACCCCAGAAACATCTTTCTTATTAACACAGGATATATCTTCTAACAAGGTTGTTTTAAGATCCCCACTTTCTCGGTTTACTTAAAAGAATGGTTGCATGAGTCATGTTATCCAAGGTAAATATTTTTGGGCAAAGGGTGTACTATAGAATTATAGACCAAAATCCCCTTTCCAAAAATACTCCTACAAAGACAAAAAAAAAAAAACAAAGAAACAAAGAAAAGAAAAATATACAACATCTCTGTATGTAGGACAAAATTATTGTGTATTCACAGAAAAAAATATTCCCCTTGGATCATAAGAAAATTGTTAACTTGTTCCACTTCCTGAATTTTTAATTGTTTTGGATACTTGTCACATTTAAATGATTCAGATCATCTTACAAATGTAAATTTTACACAGTGATAACCAGAGTAAATACAAATTGAAGTTTTTAAACGACTTTTTCATGTAAAAGAGAAAAAAACGCTGTCCAAACCTACCTGGCCCTATGTGAAAAAGTAATCCAAACTCATCTTTGAAAGTAATTACCATTGTCATAAAAAAATTTAACTGATTAACTCCAAATAAAAATACACTGTATGATTTTCTTGACATCCTCGTGGTTTTTTCCTGCTAAAGACAAAGTCTACAAAAATCATGCATACAAGCTGACTTTGGAGAGAGGAACAAAATAATTTCTAAACCAAAATGTCATGGTCAGGATAAAATTCTAAAAGATATGTTAGAAACAAAACAGTTTATCTCGCAAAGATGGTGGTGGCCGCATGGTATGTGTTTTTTCTCTTCACCTAGGACTGTTGCTCTAGTCAAGACAAAGGGAATAACAATAGATAGCTCCATGAAGCACACTTCTGTTAGAATGCTGAAGATAAAAGAGAAAGGGAAAGTTCAGTTTATAGCATAATAATGACTCAATCCACAAGTTAATGACTTGAATAGGGCTGTGTACAGGAGAACTGGTGTATTCTTTTCCAAGAAAAAGTGGCTTATCATTTTCAAAATATACAAAACACAAAATGGATGATAACCGAGACCAGAGACCTGTGGGTATTCGCATATCTACACAGACTGAATTATGTGTTTATGCAAAACAGTTTTAGATTAATTATAAAAGTTACTTTATACACATTTTCATTGCCCAAAAAAGCTGTAAAAGGGTTCTTGAACTTGAAGTGACCAGAGGTGGCAGGAGAACACAAACTCAATACTCGAGTAAAAGTACTTGCCTAAAAATGTACTCAGCTACAAGTAGAGGTGCCACTCTACTTTTTTACTGAAGTAGAATTCGCTTTCAATTGTACTTTAAAAAGAAGAGTACAAGTACTCCACAAAAATATCCATCCAAGTTACTGATAAAAAGTATTTTAAGTTGAAGTTAGTTGAAGTTGATACTTCAACTCTCATACTCATTTTCATTCATGCACACTCACATTCCATACAGACTTAAATAATTCTTTTGATTGTGTAAAGCTGCTTTGCGACAATGATAATTGTTAAAAGCGCTATACAAATAAAATTTAATTGAATTGAATTGAATTGAATACTGTTTATAACATGAATTTGCAAGTCTAATCTGATCAATAAATAAATGTACAATTCTTGGTCAAGGTACAGATGCTTCATAAAACCTTGTAGGCATTATAAAAGATTTATAATGATTAGACTTTTTAAAAACATAATTCATATTAATATTTGACTGGTTAGTTTAGACATGGCTAAACAGAGAGGAGTGAACACTGTGTACATTTTAGACAAATGACATTACAGGTAGAATGTTGAATAACTTTTTGCGTTGGTTTGATCGGTTTAGTTTGAGGGCTTTTCAAATGCTAAAAAATAAAGTATTGATAAACTTTCTTAAAAAAAAAAAGAAAAAGAAAGAAAAAAGAAAGAAAAAAAGGGAAAACAATTTGAGCTTCAAATAGTCCGTGCTGTAGTGGATAGCGATATGTCTTGAATGAAAAAAAATCAAGCCAGAGAAATATGCTATGTTTTTTCATAGGTAAAAGGATGCGCTAAACAATATAAGCTTGCTTAGCACATCCTTGCATGTTCTCCCTGTGCATGGTGGGTTTCCTCCGGGTACTCCGGTTTCCTCCAACAGTCCAAAGACCTGCAGATTAGGCTAATTGCCATTCCCAAATTGCCCATAGTGTGTGAGTGTGTGAGTGTGTGTATGTGTGTGTGCCCTGCGATGAATCAGCACCAAGACCCCTGCAACCCTGAATACAGGATAAAGTAGTGTAGACAATGAGTGAATGAGTATAAGTTTTCCATAAAAATGTAGTTATCAATTAGTAGAAGTAAAAAATATCTCATATGGAACGTACAGTAATTAAGTATTTGTACTTTGTTACTTGCCACTTTTAGAAGTGGCAGTCATGTAATCACAGGGTATTCCCATCAGAAAAAATGCCATTTTGTTATTATTAATTTTAAAATCTAAAGCAGGTTATTTTAATGTAGAATGATGTGAACAAAAACTGCAGAGGAGAGGAAATACCCACTCTGAGAACACAATGTTGGTATTTTCCTATTTCCCCCCCTAAGAGACACAAAAGCACTGCTCCCTCTGATGTTTAAAAAAAAAAAAAAAAGACTTGTTTTTTCATGTTGAGATCTCTGAATTTGATATTTAGCTTTGCTAATCAGTTGCTGATGAACCACTATAATTTAGAAAATCCTCTCATTAGTAACCTACTTGGATAATTAGTATTATCTGATGTGTTCAATGGAGAATTTACTTGAAACTTAGAGTTGGAGAGAAACCGAAAGCTGAGTAGATGGAAAGATATCTACTGTAAGTGCAGTATAATACTACAATAGACACAGGAAACGGTAGGACTGCTGGAAGGAAAATTGAGTTTATTTAAACAGCCTTGACTCTTGTTTGAATGTTTATATTAGTCTCTGCAGAACTGCTATTAAAACTGTACAAATTTAAACTTTTAAATATTAGTGTGCAGATTTCAGTAATATTTCAGCGACGTACAAAAGTGCTTTCAAGTTTCATGTGTAGAATTTGTACAAATTGTATAAAATACATTAAACATGTTTTATTGGTACTCATGGATACATATGGAAGAAATCCCAGTCTCAACCCCAAGATGAAAAAGACAGCAGCAGCAGAATAAAAAAAAAAACTCATATTGTGTGAATGATTCTCCACAATTGCTCAGGTGGCCTTTTATCTTCGCATTCATACATGAGGTGACTGATATGTGTTATACTGTAGTTAGGAGCACTGTGCAGAACAGTTTACAAACCAGGAATTCTAAAGACATTTATTTAGCTTCTATGCTGTAGTTTTGTTTGATACTTTCTGTATTAAAAACAACATATCATCAACATAAAAATCAAAGCAAAAGCATACAGGTATACTGTAAATAACAAACCTCATTTCATACTAGGATGTGAATCACCAGGGACCATCCAATAGGCTATTATCAAAACACCTAGGTGCTGATGCAAGCTGTATTGTGATTCTATAAGTATTCCAATAAAAAAAAATTCTCGTACTCCACAGTTTTTTTTTTTTTTTAATAATAATAGTAATTTTGTGGTCAGCGTTTTTTTTTGGATAGTTTCAGGTCTTTTGTGCATTTTTCCATACAGTTCGGATGGAATTGTAGCTTAAACATGCTGACTCAATTAACCCTGAACCAAAGTGTCTAAACCCGCTTAAAATGAGCTGCTTGACTGTAGTCTCGTTGTCTGTATGTTCCTGACACTCAACTGTCTCACACACTTACTATACAACTTTATCCACTATACAGGGGGCCTGTAGCTTATCCCAGGAGACTTTGAGCATGAGACGGGATACATCCTGGGCGGGCTGCCAATACATAGAAGGACACATACAGTGCATCCGGAAAGTATTCACAGCGCATCACTTCTTCCACATTTTGTTATGTCACAGTCTTATTCTAAAATGGATTAAATTCATTTTTTCTCAGAATTATACACACAACACCCCATAATGACAACATGAAAAAAAGTTTACTTGAGATTTTTGCAAATCTATTAAAAATAAAAAAAATTGAGAAAGCACATGTACATAAGTATTCACAGCCTTTGCAAAATTGAGCTCAGGCAGATCCTGTTACCCCTAATCATCCTAGGGATGTTTCTGCAGCTTAATTGGAGTCCACTTGTGGTAAATTCAGTTGATTGGACATGATTTGGAAAGGCAGACACCTGTCTATATAAGGCCCCAACAGTTGACAGTTCATGTCAGAGCACAAACCAAGCATGAAGTCAAAGGAATTGTCTGTAGACCTCCGAGACAGGATT
>JAQMYG010000007.1:14796360-14808495 GCA_030014215.1 Clariallabes teugelsi
AAGTGGGCTCGTATTCCAAAACACTCGTAAACCAAATTAAATTTTCCCATAAGAAATAATGGAAACTCAAATTATTCTTTCCACAGCCCCCCCCCAAAAATACATAAAAATAATTAACACAAAATTTTAAATATAAAGCAATATAAATATATAAAACAAATTAACCTGCACTTTACCTTTTAAAAAAAGTAAAAATAAATCCTGACAGATAAGTGTTTCCATTTATGTGTGCAGGCGCTGTGTGTGTGTGTGTGTGTGTGTGTGTGTGAAGCCCCTCCCGTCCGGAGAGAGAGTGTCTGAACCGGCACGGTGTCAAATTACGCGCGCGCACACATAAGAGAGGCTGGAGACATAAGAGAAAATGGATTTTTAACGTTCTAATGAGACTTTATTACACAGTAAACCTTTCTTATTTGAATTTCACATAAACACACATAATGAATTGCGAATTAATAGTAAGACTGTTTTGTCTGAAAAATTAGCAAGGAACATCGCTAATGACACTCGTATGAGCGCTTAATAACGGAATCACTGCTGTAAAGTAAAACGAACAAACAAATGAACCGGCACTTTACCTTTGAAAAGAATCGCAACAGAGCAGAGTTTCTGTGTAGAGCAGAGTGTGTGTGTAACAAATAAGCTCACATAGGCTGAAACAGAGAGGGAGAGACAAAATGGATTTTTAACTTCTAATGAGACTTTTTTTTTGCTTTACACGCACGCACATGTGTGTTATAAGAAACAGTACACGTGCTTACAAACACAAAATAAAATATGTTTTACACACACACACACACGTTGTCACAGTGTTATAGTAAATAGTACACGCGTGCACGAATGTTGATTATACCAGTAAGGACGGGCACTAAGACCCAGCAGGGGAGACGATTTAACCACAATTCCACAGTGCAAGAGAGAGAAAAACCATTGGCTCAGTTGTGATCACGTGACGCTCAGCATCAAAACAAGAAGCGCATGCGTGATACATGATACTCGGTGCTCATAAACCAAGACAATGCTCGTTTTCCAAATCAAAATTTATTTAAAATCTTTGCTCGTCTTGCGGAACACTCGTAAATCGCGTTACTCGTAATCGGAGGTTTCACTGTATATATATATATATATATATACATATATTCACACTGTGGACAATTTAGGACCGCCAATTAGCTTAATCTGCATGGCTTTGGACTGTGGGAGGAAACCGGAGGACCCAGAGGAAACCCACCAATCATAGGGAGAACATGCAAACTCCATGCGCACAGACCCAAGGCAGGAAATGAACCCATACCCTGAGGGTGCGAGGCGAGTGTGCTAACTAGATAAATAGATAGATAGATAGATAGATAGATAGTAGCCTATATATAGCATAAGTTAAGCATGATCACCTCTTATCTTTTTGTTTTGTACACATACCAGTATGTGATATTATATATGGTATTATGGTATGCTGTCTATGTGTGTAATCTTATATGTGTAAAAGAAAAATTAATTAAGACTCAGTTGTCTTTGTGATCTATTATTAAGCTCAGTCACACACTGATCTGATTTTCATCTTTCTACTCAAAGCTCGTGTTGTGTAGCTCATGATATTACCAGAGGTTTCCATGGAAACTCCTTAAGATATGAATGGTGAAGTGATAAAAATACACCCCAAAGTAAGCATTAAACAGTTTATCACAGTTTATTTCAACATCATAATACAAATACAGTTTTACTGGAAAAAGCAGCAGCGAAGTAGAAACTGTTTAGCAAAAAAATCCTCACATTAAATACTGCACTTACAAAACGATATGAAAAACGCTGGCTCATTCTCCACATCAACAAGAGGCATGCATTTGGCACAAACACTGTGTGTTGCTGTAGAAATGAAAATATTGTCCATCTTATAACACACCTAATGCAATTTAAATCATGCATCAAATGAGGTGTGTAAAGAATACCTCCAGTGATTTTCTTAAATTTATGTCATGATTCTCATTTGTTCATACTCTTTTGGTGGATATTGTTTTATTGACGTCACAGGCATCCTGTTAGAAAAGTTACGTTTTGAAACATAAAATTTTACAAAGCCATAAACCCTTACCATTCAAAGAACCCTGTAAAAAGTAAAGCTTCAGGTTCAAAATAAAATCCATGACATTCTTGGTCCTCTGATTATCGTGCAAATTATCTTTTTAGAAAATCAAAGATTTCACATTAATAGCAACTATCTAGTTTTGTTTTTTTTTTAGCTTTCTTCCAAGTACATTGATTTGGCTTGATTTGTTGTTTCATGAAGATTAGGCTTAGTCTTCAAAGATCAGCATCAGCAGGATATTCATTAACATTTCTTAAAAATCAGTGTTTCTGTCATTTTTTATGTCTGTGTAAAGTTTCTGAGCTGTTTATTACATTGGAAATGTCCAATTTTACAACTGAAATAAACATCCAAATAATTTCACTGTAATGTTTAGAATTAAATAATAATAATAATAATAATAATAACAACAACAACAACTTTGTTTCTGTGTAATGAGGTAGAAGGATAAATTCTGCACACTGTCCCTTCATAGCTGTTTCAGTACCATTACCAAGTCCTCACCTCATTAATCATCACCTCACCTCTTTCACAACTCATTCTCCATCAGTGAGTTTTAACTCCACTCCAGAGGAAATGAGCCAAGGAACTGGATCAGGTTTGTGAGAATAGAAAAAGTTTGAAATTATGCAGCTTATGTGTGTTACACACATAGCCACTTGTAGCACAAGGACAAGTAAAGCATCATGTGTAGTGAAGTGTGCTTTCTTACTCGTTTATTTGCAAACATAGGATATATGTTGGTGGCCTAATTAATAAATGAGGTGGCCTAATTAATACATTAATTAGAATCATTAGAATAGTGTAGAATCGTATCAGATTGCTACTTGGATATGTCCATTAAATTGAACCAGAGCAGAACTGGACCAGGGATTTGCAGTGTGAATGCAGGGAATGTTAATTAGTTTCTTTTCAACTGCACTTTACTTTTTTAAGTGTAAAGTGTACCTTTCCTTGTCACTGGATGGTACAGTCAAATCACACCTTTTGTAGTTTCAAAATCTATTACACGTCAAGGTCTTATAGATTTTAGAGCTAAGCTCTAAAAGCTACCTGTGGTCAATTTGTGCACCTTAAGTCATTTTGTTAATGCATACTACACTAGAATAGATGTACAGGTGTACACGAGAGGAGATGAGGAAAGGTCCAGGTTAAAGTGAGAGTTCATTGTTTAAAAACGCCTGGACTCATAGGCTATCTGGAGCTGAATCCGGCCCAGCATGCACTGTAAGAGAAAGGCAGCGAGACCGCGTTAAAACCGGCATTAGTTCAAACACATTTTAGCTCATCTCGGCTAAAAACGCCCTGCGGCTGTTCTGTCTGGGGAACACGTGAGAGACGGTGCTGACGGTAACGGGCTCAGCGGCCACGGTGGAGCCTCGCCAGAAGTCCCCTCTCAGGACGGACCTGAACGCCTTCCGGAACTCCTCGTTCTTCCACGTGTACAGAAACGGGTCGGACACGAAGACGGAGCAGAAGACGAGCCACGCGCAGGTGCGGACCGCCGCCGGTACGGGAGCGAACAGGCCCACGGTCAGGGTCCACAGCACCGGCTCGGTGGTCAGGACGAACACCAGGCACACGGCCAGCACGTGCACACCGAGGCGTTTGTCCTTTCTCGGGAACGAGTACGGCAGGCTGTTGACGAGTTGAAAGTGCAGCACGCTGACGCGTTTGCTGCTGATCTGCACGCGCCGGAAGATCTTGAAGTAGCAGTACGTCACGACTGCGGTCTGGCCGAGAATGGTGAGCGCGAGCGTGGCGGCGGCCCAGGGCTCGGAGAGCAGCATCAGCAGCATCAGTCCGCACGCGAGCACCGGGCGCCGACTCACCGCGAGCCACAGTGGCAGCAGACACGCGAGCGCGACGAGCCACGAGCCGGCTATCATCGCCTGCGCGCGCCTCCGCTGGTAGAGCGCGTGGTAAGCGGCCGGCGGTTTGGTGATCAGCACGTAGCGGTTCACGGCGATCAGCGAGTGCGACAGGAGCGACACGGTGGCGCCGATGAAGAGCAGCGCGTCCCTGGGGGCGGCCCCGTACAGCGGCGATTGGACTGACGCCGCCACAGCCGCCTCGTGCGGCATCCAGACCGCGCACACGAGCAAGTCGGCCGCGCAGCCGTTCACGATGAAGGCGTTGCTCGCAGTGCGCAGCTTCTTGAAGCTCAACACCAGACCGATGACCAACAGGTTGAGGATGGAGCCGAGAGCGCACATGAAGGAAAACAGAGCGACGATGGAGATGCGCTGCGCGGCTCCGGTGTCGCACCGAACCGCCGTGCTGTTCTCCATGACCGCGCACCAGCCTCAAGTTCACATCACATCACATCACGGCTCCCTGTACGAGGGAATGGAAGCGAGTGCGCGTACATGTCTCTCCACACGTCTTTACTGGTGCTGAGCGCGGATGCTGCAGCAGCGGATTTGTACACACGCGTGTGTGCGCGCGCGCGCTTTCTCTCTCCATCCATCCATCCTCCGAGCGAGTGAGAGAACACTGATCCAGCTTTTAGTTATACTGATCTCGGAACAAAATGAACATCACTCAGCATCCCAAATCAAAGAGGTTCTACTTCTTAAAAATCAAACAAACCAATACATTAATAATAATAATAATAATAATATCTACATGAACCATGATTATGTGAGGTGGACACTCACCGTTCACTTTAATATAGATAATAAATCTGTACATTAATACAGTTATCCAATCAATGAATCAATCAATCAATCAATCAATCACTCGTGTTGCAGCAGTGCAATGGTAAAAATCATGTAGATTCTAGTCAAGAGCTTCAGTTAATGTTCATATCAAACAGCAGAATGAATAAAAAAGTGATCTCTTTGATTGATGTGTGTGAATTTCCCAGGTGATCAGCAATATCTGCAATACTCAATCCAGCCCATCCAGCATCAACGACCATGCCACGGTTGAACTCACAGAAAGCACTTTCTTCTTCCTTTTGATATTTGATGTGAATGTTAATCAAAGCACTTGACCTGTTTCTGCATGATTAATAGCAGTGTGCTGCTGACACATTTTGATGAGCAAGTGTACTGGTGTTCCTATTAAAATGGACAGCGAATGTTAACTATACTAGTTAACTGTAGCACAAATGATATGCAGAGTAGATCGCTTTACCATTTCACCATACATTCAAAAAAGTGTGTTAACCTATAGCTTTCATGATGCATGGTGTAGTATCACCATACTAGGCTCACAGGAATCACAAGTATCACAAGAACTCTGCAGCAAACTCTCACTCATTCTCATACTGCTTATCCTGCAAGCAAGTCCTGAAATCCTGGACTCTGGGCACTGGCAAGGTACACCCTGGTCACAGTCCCAATACATCACAGGGCACAAGCATGTACACTCAAACACTACATGCCAATTAGCCTTGCCTATATGTCTTGGGACTGTGAAAGGAAACTAGAACACCTGGAGGAAACCCAGCAAACACAGGAAGATCACACAAATTCCATGCAAATATACCCAAAGTGAGAATCATACTCTCAACCCTGGAGGTGCGTGTCCATAGTGCTAACCACTACACCACTGTCCCCTCTACAACAAACAGTTTAATTTATTTGGGCACTGCCTGCCCAAAAAAAGTCTCACACTCTAATATTACATTGAACTGCCCTTTGCCTTGATAACAGCCATGGTATTGTTTTGATAAGCTTATGCAATGTCACAGCATTTATTTCAGTCCCAAGTCACATTAATTTCACTCCAAAATCTTGTATTGATGATGGGAGAGTCAAACCACTGCATAACGCTTGGTCCAGCACATCCCAAAGATTCTCAATTGTGTTAATGCCAGGACTCTGTGATGGCCAAGCCATGTGTGAAAGTGGTGCTCACTGAACCACTCTATCACAATTTGAGCCTGATGAATCCTGGCATCATCATCATCATCTTTGAATGTGCCTGTGCCATCATGGAAGAAAAAAATCCACTGATGGGAAAAACCTGGTCACTCAGTATATTCAGGTCATCATCTGACCTAATTTTTTGGGTAGATAACATCACTGATTGTAAACCTGACCACCAGAAGCAACCCCAGATCATAACACTGCCCCCCACTGGCTTGGATGGTAGGCACCAGGCATGATGGGTACATCACTTCATCTGCCTCAGTTCAAACCCTGATGCTCCCATCACTCTGGAATAGGGTAAATCTAGACTCATCAAACCACATGACCTTTTTCCATTCCTCCTCAGTCTATTTTTATGCTCCCTAGCAAATTGAAGCCTTTTTTCCCCAAATAGTACCACTGATAAGTGTTTATCTTAAGGCAACACAGCTGTTTAGTCCCAATCCCTCGAAATCTCTTTGCATTGTGTGTTTGGAAATGTTCTTAAGTTCACTATTAAACATAGCAGTGAGTTCTATTGTTTTTTTTTGTTTTGTTTTTTTTACAATTTGTTTTCATTAAGCATTTAAGTGATTTCCCATCATGTTCATTCAGGATGTTTTTCCAACCACATTTCCTTCCCGAAAAAGATGGTTCACCACTATCCTTCTAGGTTTTAATAATTCTTTTTTTAGTTCTTAACCAAATTTTAGTAGTTTAAGCAGTCTCTTTAATTAATTCCTTTTCTTAATGACAATAATTTGACCCATCTGAAAGAAAGCAACATCTTTGCCACTACCACAGGATGTCTTTTCTGACATGGTTGTTTAAGAAATGAGAAACTACTCACTGCATCAGTTTGGGTTAACTAAACCATATTAATCTAAACCATATTAATCACTTGCCGGAATTATCCAATGGAAGGCTCTTACCTATAGTATTTGCTTAGCTAAATCCAGGGGGTGGCTTTTTGACCGGGTGGTGTATTTATGTGTAATTAAATTATATCGGATCAACTTTTTAAAAAATGAATGAAATTTAAATGCCTTTGAGGTCGGCATGGTGGTGTAGTGGTTATTACTGTGGCCTCTAAGCTCCAAAGCATAGGGTTCCATTTCTGACTCGGGTCTGTGTGCGTGCAGAGTCGGTTACTTGGCCTGTTGTGTGTGAGTTTGTGTATGTGTGTCCCGTAATGGATTGGCACTCTGTCCAGGGTGTGCCCTGCCTTTTAGCCAAAGTCTCCTGGAATAGGCTCCATTTCCCCATGGCTTTGTACAGGATAAGCTGCACAGAAAATTAATAAATGAATTAATAAATGCCCTTTTAATAAAATACTAATAGTGGCAAATTTTACCAACCGTGAGTCTTTCAGTTCTTTCTATGTACCCACTTTTTATTGCAAAATATTTCTACTTCAGAGAAATAAAAAATAAAAAAAAACAAATGCTGCTCATATTTCTTTCCAAACCTACCTTTGGTGATCGCAGTGAGTCTTTTAATTTTACTTTATCAGTTCACACTCATTTCCAAAATTCACCTGGATTATCTAGATGTTGCTTTGCATGTACTAGATGTTCACTATTGTAATGATGTTACAGGCAAGGTTTCTTCTAGGCAGATCATATCTGTGCAAGCAACACTACAGTGGTGAAAGTTGCAACACCACTGTTGTATCAGCTAAACCTTTCTGCAGGTCTTTGCAGTTTGCTTTGTTTCTGCCCAGCATATAGCCAGTTCTACCTGAGAGGTCTATCGGTGCTCCAGATTTGTGACACCCAATCTCTCCTTAACTGCCATTTTATAACTACCTTACTGTAAATGACATTTTGGACAGTAGAGTGCAAACTAGATGCACCATGATGTTTTTTGCAGTCTTCCCCTGCTTTGTTGTACCAGTTAACTTCATTTTCAGATGCTCAGTAAGTTGCTTTGAGCCCACGGTTGTTGGGTTAACACAATTAAATCAATATAATTCCTAATGATTATTATTGACCTGCTTAACTAATGACAACACAAAACGTGTTAAAGATTTTGAGCACATCATTACAAACTGTTTTGTACTTTTAAATCATGAAAAAAAAAATCTTAAACCGCTTGCTGCAGAAGTTGTGTTTACAACTTTTCACTTCAACAAAATCATCAAAAGAGATGGCAAAACTTGCATAGTTGTATAGTTGACTTTCAGTGTTCACCTAAGAGTTGACTCCTTTATGAACGACTGGTGTGAACCATCCCATTTGGGACTGAGTGATGTGTCAATCACAAATGAGTTGACTCTTTGAGCCGGCACATCATTAAACCACACATTTTGCATGGAAAAATTCATAGACAACATTTACTTGCATATCTGTGTGTACAGTACATTGCTGATCAGTAAGAGCTCAGCATTGCTTTTATTTTGAATTCTTAATTCAATTCACAAGGAAAAGAAATGAAGAAATAAGGTGCACTGGAGGCTTCAAAAGATCCAAAAAAAAGAAAATAAAAAATACAGCAAAGTGCAGCCTGCAACACATTCACTTATGAACGAACACAATTAGCGCCTCAAAAAAACCATGAGCTGTGGAAATGCTCACATCTCCAACCGCCCACTATGCTGCGCCTGCTGTGAAAAGAGCTCAGAGAGACAAAGCTCAAACCATTGCTCCATTAAAGCACAGCCATTTGTATGCTCTGCTGCGTGTCATAGAGAACATACACTCATTAGATTTCTGTTTTGTAGTTGATCCTCCTGTGCAAATAGATGGAAGATCTTGTACGGTATTAATAGCATACCACCATTTTCTTTGTGCAGTGTAGTGCAGTGTGAATATCCACACAAAGAAAAGACAAAACACAATTTTTGCATGAACTGTCCAGAACAATTAAAATTTTATTCTGCTTTTCCACCCTCTTCTTCTTCTTTTCTTTCTTTCTTTTTTTTTTTTTTTTACATTTTTAAAAGCAGTACAGTGTTTGCATTTTATTTTGTCAATTCACTACTCAAGAAAAGCAAAATACTGAGCCATCCTGTATATGCAGGACAATAGTGTACAGCCATCATCTAGATAAGAGGTAGAATACTTAAATTGACAAAATATTGTATATTGAAAAAATATTTGTAAATTGACAAAAACATAGAAAAGCACTACATCATTTGGAATGTAAAGAGTGCTGCTACAGGGCCAAAGAGGTGACACAGTAATCAGGCTAATACACACAACAGCAAACAACAGAATAAAATGTCTACCTAAACCATTTTTTTTTTGTTATTAAATTAGTTGAAATCCAAAAGCAGTTTTAAACCCCATCTGGGTTTAATCGTCAGTAGATAAGCAAAGCTCAACAGCCACACTCGTCTTAAGATCATTAATATTGTAGTTAAATTAGGTAGCTTTTGTGTTGAAATCACAAAAACGTCAGATGCTCTGATTTTCCTATAAATTCATATATAAAACCTAATTTACCATCAGCATCAACATGCATCCAACGTACCAAATACCACACGTAATATGGTACATCAACAGTCCCTGTCGCTACAGTGGCGTGCATAAGTTCTCACCCTCCATGTTGAACTTTTCCACATTTTGTAATGTTACAACTTGTAACTGAAATAGGACATTTCATCCCAATTAAATCTAAGTCTTCACAAAATGGTTCATAATAGTAAAACATGAGGGCAAACATATTGCGCAATAAAGAAATTACAAGAAGAATTATTTACAAACAAAACACAGATGTGATTGTAACTCCAACTCCACACTCCGTTGCTCTTGCCCTCCCATCAAAAATTAATTAGATCATTAGATATAAAAACTTAAATGTGCCAAACTTTAAATATTCTCCAGAGCAACATTAAATAAAGGGGGAAGAATATGATGCAACCACAAATAAAAAGGGGCTAGTCAGAGAGCTAATTTTGACATTTCACAGTAATTGGGGCGAATATAATTTCATTCAAATCCAAGTTTTATTATTTATAATATATAACTTTCCCCCCCTTACACTTCAATAGTATGTGATATGTTTAGGTTAATAACTTTAAATCCCAGTTAAGTCAATAACACTACAAAAAAGTGGAAAGGGTCAAGTACGGGATGTATACTTATGGAAAGCAGCATATATTTTCTGTATGCATTAAATACAGAATTAAGATTGCTTGTGCTTATCTACATCACAATGAAATGTGTGTTGGAGTAGAGTCCCTGAAGCATCTCAGCTCCAGTCTGGAGCTATTACAAAATGACACAATCATACTGCAGAGCATGTCGGGACTAGTACCAACTCACAGCATCATGCTCACACACTCCAAGGTGATGCAGGATTTTTTTTTATATTCTGATAATCATGAACATATCTAAAGTCGCTAAAGGAAAATAAGGCCATTGATTATTTCACAGAAATAGACTTTCATACAGAACAGTCATGCTGCAGGTTTGACTAACCCTAGAGAGCAATGAGGCGATATCGATATCGCAATTTCGTGAAGATCCTGTTGGAATCCTTAGTACTTCTTTAACACTGATATGGTACATAAATGAGATTTATGACCCATCAGAGAGCAATATCTTAGGCACTAAAACTAATCTGTTGAACTTGGTTGCGTTGTCAATGTAACATCTCTCACTTCCCAACATCAATGCTTTTTATGATGCAACTTCAGAAAAAATAACATTATCTGATTTCTGCATGGATCTCCCTAGCATGGAGAACTTGGGTGTTTGTTTATTGCTTCCACTTTTTTTTTTTTTTTAAAGCTTTATGTCCACTTTACTGTCCAAAATAAATCTGACCAATTAACTGGTTTCTAAAAAAAAAAAATAATAAAAAAAAAAAGTGGATGGAAACATACAAAAACATGTCAATGTGTGACTTTTATGTTGTTGGGTAATCGTTTAAAATAAAACAAATAAGTACTGGGTTAAAGTACCACATTTCCAAATGTGTCCCTGAACACTATACTGCATACATGAATCTGTTAAAGGTTAGCGGTGTTAATACATTAAATACATTTGTACCCCGCAGTTTAGCCCTCATACTGTCAGTTTTAAATGCTATAGATTTATACTTTGTAGATCATAACAAAATAGTTACCTTTAAACAAAGTTCCTTTAACCAGAAATCCATCCTGTACACTTTACATTACAAACAATATATGTATGTTTATAATTGTGAGAAAGAGAGAGAGAGAGACCCAAACTATTTAAAAAAGGTAATAGTTTTCCTTCAGGGCATCAACAGACCCAGTTCCAGCACCTCTGGCTTTAGTTCCTTTTGTGCTCACATGGCAGCCTGGATGTCAGCAAGTGGAGAAAGATTGACGAGTCAGGAGGACAGGTTCAGGATCAGTGCAGGGTTGCTGCTTTAATACCGAACGCACTCCGACTGAAGGGACTGGGGAAAGAGGGGAGCATAATAAGAGCCATTAACATGCTGAAAATAACAGAAAATGACAAATTACAGCACAGAAATACATTTGAATAAACTGCTGAGCTCTAAAGCTTATTTTTATGGAAAAAAAACAGATGAGAGAGAGGAGAAGGAGGAAGTGGAGGAGTCCATCTTGATGTGGACAGGCAAATTAAATTTCCATTAAATATGTAAAAATGATACACACTCTCCTCTCTAATAGACAGGAAACAACAAATAATAGAAAATGGTTTTGAATTCAGTGGTACCACATGCATACAGTAATTGAGTGGCATTTTGCTTGAAAGAAAAGCAGCACATGTATAGCAGGAATAATACAGACCTTAAAACATTAGGAAAGAACATTTTTAAGAACACTAGCAAATGAGGATTCACAATATTTTCAGTCATATATAGAAAGAAATCAACCTCAATCTTACTTCATTCTTGTTTCTAAATACAGTGGAACCTTGGATTACGAGCATAATTCATTCCTGAAGTGGGCTCGTATTCCAAAGCACTCGTAAACCACATCAAATTTTCCCATAAGAAATAATGAAAACTTAAATTATTCGTTCCACAGGCCAAAAAAATAAATACATAAAAATAATTAACACAAAATATTATGTAAAAATAAAACAAAATAACCTGCACTTTACCTTTTAAAAAAAGTAAAAATAAATCCCGACAGATAAGTGTTTCTTTACACGCGCGCTGTACACACAAAGACACAAAATAAAATGTTTCTCTCACACACACACACACACACACACACACACACACACACACACACACACACACACACAC
>JAQMYG010000007.1:14826766-14838535 GCA_030014215.1 Clariallabes teugelsi
TTCCCAGTGGAAAACCCCCCAAAAGTGAGCTGAACTGAACCGTGTCGTGCCGTACTATGCAGTGGAAAAGCGCCATAAGACAAACCACTTTTGCTAGGGGTCATAAAGATTAGACTTCGGAGTAATGGAAAAAAGTCATGTGGTCTGACGAGGCCAGACTGACCCTATTCCAGGGTCATGGGTGCATCAGGGTAAGAGCGGATGGACATGAAGTGATGCATATCATGCCATCATGCATAGTGTCCACTGTACAAGCCTCTGGAGGCAGTATTATGATCTGGGGTTGCTCAGCAATGTTATGTGGCAATAAAATAAAGTCAGCTGACGACCTGAATATACTGAATGACCAGGTTATCACATCTATGGAATTTTTTTCTTCTTCTTCTTCTTCTTCTTCTGTGGTTCTGAGAGCATGAGAAATCATTTTCACACATGAATTCACCACCAGACTGTATTAAAGGAGGTCAATGAAATCTTGTAGTGAACTTTTTTTGATCATGCAGTGTATTATACATAAAAAAAAATGTAAACTCTTATTTTATTTATATAAGTTAGTAGAACACAAAATGTCTACTGTCAGTTATTATCATTTAATAATATAAGTGATGCTAAAAGCACAATGATTGAATAAAGGACTTGGTCTTTCAAAATCAGCACTACTGAACTCTTGTGTTGTGCAAGAAATAAAGAACCAAAAAAATTTTTAGCATGTGGTGTGTACAAACCCTCCATCATCCTCTTGGCACCATGCTGGAAATAAAATTCTAGGGGAAAGACAGAGCATCTAATACATTTTTCCGATTTAAGAAGAAATCAGTAATTGTAATCCAATAAGTTTTCTGTCAAATGCAGCGAATATCTCGTCATGGTCCACTAGCTGTCTATTGTGTGTGGGCTGTAAAAAAATCTGTGTTCTTACAGCCCTGGTTCTTTAAATAGAAAATAAAGTGGCTTAGATCACACAACAGTATTCCAGCCAACCAACCACAGAGGCTGTTCGTACTATTAGTTAGCTAGTCGAGTTTTTAGTATCCCTGCCTAGGCAATGTCATCCATGGGCCAGGGGTGGAGCTTCTGAAGGAGCACTAATGGGAGAGCCATATTTGTTTGGCTGTTAAACAAGCTTTCTTCATTATTGCGTACTTCCCCAGATTTGTCAAGAATTAGTGTATTGAAATGCCACTGTCAGTATCTTTATCTGTTTAGTGTTCCTAATATCAGTGTGTATAGATTTAAAAACAGTTTTTGCCTTCCAGAGACATCAGAAGGTGTTGGACTCTTTTTAACAGAATCTACTATCAAACTGAGATGAAACAGAAAAAAATCAAACAGAATCCTTTAAGAGGTGTTTCATTAAAATAATTTTCATGGAAGAATTTTCATTTAATAACTACGAAGAACAATGAGAAACATGCAATTAATAATGTACATCTCTACAAATAAAAACATTGTGCATTTCCCACATCTGTTTTGTAAAATAAATAAATAAATAAAATCCTTATTTGTGTGTTCTGAAAAACGCATTTATATTCAGTTACGGCACAGAAGTAAAGGTACAACTGTCTAGACATGAACAATTTTCATTTCTATTTAGAGCGCTGCCTTTAACCAGCATGGAGCACAATCACCTGATCAACTGCTCATGGACATGATCCAACAGTGCCCCCATGTGGACACGATATGTCATTGAACAACAACACAAAATAAAACAGGACAAACTAAAGTGTGAGGCTTCATAAAATCCTCTCACCCTTGCAGTGGACAGCAACGGCACCATCCGTGGTCTCACAGATATGCAGGAAGCGGCGCATGATGATGTCACTGGGCGTGCTGCCATCCACGAAGAACAGGTCGTAGTGGTCAAAGCCGGCATCTGTGAAGCGTTTGGCATCGTAGATCTTCTTGTTGAGACGGATGATGGTGGTGACGTTGTGCTTGCGGAAGTAAGGAAAGTAGGCCTCTGGGGCATGGAGAGGATAACCTGCATAAGACGAAGAGATTACAAAAACTTCTTGAGAAAAAAAAAAAAAAGAGAGAGAGAGAGAGAGAGAGAGAGAGAGTGTATTATAGTGTAAAAAAAAAAAAAAAAAAAAAAGTACAGCCATTGACTGGATAGCCAGCTTGGTTTCATTCCTGGCAATTTCTACACATTTTATTCTTTTTTTCCCCCTCAGTTTTTCACCTTTAAAGCATATAATTTGTAACTAATTTGAATAAATAGTTAGGAGGAATAACGGAGGAAGCAGAATCTGGTCCCTCCAAGCAGAAATAAAAGTGTTTATTGTGCCAAATGTTAAAGGCAACAATCAGCCATGGTACAGTTTTTCAAAGAATAAAAAAAAAATAGATCTATAGACTGGTTGAGAATTGTTTTATAATTATTGTGAAAGTCCCACACAACTAATCAGATTTGAATAGGTGCATTTGGCAACAGAGCAATAAGGAAATAAATCAGATTTGCTTGGCTACAAGTCCACCATTTCTTTTAGATACCATTGTTCAGAGAACACAGAGTCAGACAGAGCGGTGTTTATGGAGCTGTAAAAAACGTCAGCAGCTTACCATTTTCTACTTTACTCTTTGGGTGCGGCCCACTAAAGGCCAGAAATCTGCCGGGAACGATCCAGTTGAAGTCACCATTCTCTACACGCTAACGACAGAAGCAAAAGGTATAATTCTAAACTTTACATGTTGCACAAGTAGAAAAAATGCCAGAACATATTGGCTGAAAGGCAATAAGTAGCTTATAATTAAAGCTGGAACAAAGCACTTGCCAATTACCTCATAGTGCTCATACTCAGTCACATCAAACGTCTCAAAGTTCAAGAAGCCATGCTGCAGCGCCTTCAACACACACACACAAATAGCATTTCAGACATTTTTCATTTCATACTAATAAACAAAATAATATGCAAATAAGCTATATTATATTACACAGCTATATGTCATTTTCCAATTAAGTTACAGTTAAAGTTTATACCCCTTCTGACCAATCAGAACTGAGAAATCATTTAAATCCCAAAATGTGATGGTCTTAAACAGTGTAGCTACAGAAGGCTCCTCTTTGCCCTGCTGGAGGGATGAGGCACAGGTTAAGTAAGGTTCTTAAGCTAATGGCATTGATTAGCGTGTTAAACAGCAGACAGGGACGGACGGACGGACGGACGGACGGACGGACAGAGACAGACAGACAGAGACAGACAGACAGACACACCTAATGATGATGATTTTACTGATCAATACAAGCCCAGGAAGATTGTAATCTTGCTCAGCAAAACATGCTTACATCATGTCTTTTATCCAACATCACTTTCCATCTGTCTAGCCATCCAACCATCTATCGATCAATCTTTATATTCATCTAGATCTCCCTCTCTGTCCATCTACCCATCGTTCTATGTATCATCCTTTCATCTCTGTCCATATATTTATCCATCCATTCACCCATCTATCCATCGGTTCTGTATGTTCATCTATCCATCCTCCTGCACATTGGATCGATGTCTGTCTTTCTAACATCCATCTATGATTTATCCATTTATTTATCCGTCCATCCATTCATCAGCTGAGGTCCTGGATTTCAACAGGTATTATTTCATTAATGAAAATGAAAACAATTAACCACAATATTGCTCTACAAATGACAGAACTATAAAATCACAATGTATAAAAAAAATAAAATAAAATAAAAAAAAAAACAGAAGGCATGCATTTGATTAGACTTTTTTGAATTCTGATGAGAATCAAGGGTAAGTTTTGCTTTCTGTGACACAGCTGTGAATTAGTGTCATTTCTTAATCTTGCGAAAAACAGCACGTAGCAATAGATAATGCTTTAGATGATGCTTTTACATGTCACTAGTTAAAAACATGAAGCTGATTAACTGGCTGCTAATTGAAGCTCGACACAAACATGACTCTGTCACAAGTATCTGAGTCACGTTAGCAGCTCCTCATCAGGCATGTCATTAAGTGTGGCATTTTTAATAAAGCCAACTTGGAGGAGGAGAATAGTGGAGACAGGAAAAGAGAAAAGGAAGGGGGGTCTGTTTGTCTTTAAGGGCATGGAGTTGATTTTCCCAGTGGGAGTGACGCTGTGCTGTGAGACTATGAGATGCAGAAAATCTGTGCAAGAATGTCTTGCAGGTCGTCTTTGTGCCAAATGCTGACCGAGTGCATTAAGCTCATATGGAGCTTTGTGGGTGGACGCATGTTAGCGGATCAGTGAACTAAAGATAAACACACAATTATTTATCTAATTCTTTAATTAATTTGACAAAAAACTAAGATTGGAGATTATCTCAACATCTCTTTCTCTCTCTATTTTGCTAACGCCTTCTTCCTCTTGTGCCATCTCTCTAGTTTGCTCTTGCTCCACCTCTCCCTCTCTTCATCCCTTTCTTGCGACATGACTCAATATCTACCACTCCTCTACAGAGCTCGCGCAGTCTCTATAGATCTTGCTCAGTCTCTCTCTCTGTATTGGTACAGGTCCATCTTCTTAACGCTTCCTCTCTGTAGATCTTTTTCCTTCTAACGTTTCGTCTCTACAGATCACACTCCATCTGACTCACTCGCTGCTGCTCCGTCTTTGCAGATCACACTCTACCTTTCTCTCTATCCATATCTGTACATCTCACTCCATCTCTATTGCTCCATGTTTACAGATCTTATTAAATTTCTTCATATCTCTCTCTTTATTAATTTTCTTTCATTGCTTGCGCTCTCTCTCACTTCTCTTTTTATTTCTCCATTTCTATAACTATTCCTTCATCTCTTTCACCCTTATAACTAAAGATCTCATGACATTTCTCCATCACTCATTCTATTAATTAATCTCTATCAATAAATCACACCAGGTCTTTCTCTACCTCTATCTCACTCGCTCTACAGATCTCAATTTCCATCTCTCTTTTTACGGTTTCATTTCTCTTTCACTCCGTTCCTCTCTTTATTACTCTAGCATGCACTCTATTCACTTTCTCACTCCACCTCTATAGCTTTCTCTCACCCTTCACCTCATTGTCAGTGACACTGAGAAGTGAAATTGTCCTTCAGCCTGATGTTTCCACTCAGCATGTAATTTAAGATGAACAGCATTGTAGACACTTTAAATAGCACTTGACTCGAAAACGTGAACATTTTCTTCATACCAGAAAACTAGTCATTGCTGCATGTTTGAATCCTTCAGGTGCGATTACTTAAAAATGCACCATGCCCACATTTTTTCTTTTTTCAATCATTCAGACTAGACCTGTGAAATATTTGAAACAATACGTAAATAATAATTACCCGCCTCTAAGTAAAATCCCCGCCATTTCACTTTTGTCTAGAAACAAGCCGTGAGAATGTCTACTGTGCAAGTGTGTGTGCATTTGTGTGTGTGCATATTAACCTTATGAGCACTTCAAAACTTTAAATACCGTTAATGGTTCAGACCGCTCACACCTCTTACCTTCCTGATTCCATGCAAACAGTCGAGAACAGTCAGGTTGTATGTGCAATTTCCAAATGATGCATCCCTTAAGAAAAACAGAAATCACAGTGAGTGAAAAAGCCAGTGCCAGGTTAATAATCCATCACAATTTATTATAGGTTATTAAAACAGTGATCATATAATACATTAATTTGAGTTTTTTTGATTGTACATTTATTTTTAACAATGAGTAAATAGTCTTTTGTACATAAAGTATTATTTCCTAATACTAACATAATTACAAACAGGGTAATCCCAACTATCAACAGTTGCTATACATATGATATACATTTTATTTATTAAAATAGAGAAAAACAGATTAAATATGAGGTGCCTTTCATCACTAAACACTGCAAAGCTGCAACTGTTGACAAATCGCTGTAGTACAAGAGAAATAAAACACTCCAGGGTGAACTTAGATTAATTTTCTATAACAGCAGAGATAATATCTGTGATTGGTTCCAGGTTTAACATAAACCACAAGTTTAAAAAGCTTAAAAAATAAGAGAAATGTCTAATCCTTGATACAGAGTGTATGTTTTTCATTAAGGAAATGGTTATGTAGTAATTATCTAAGAAGTCACCGGCATCAGTTGCTTTGAATCAGTCGGAGGTACATTTTTGTACGCCTGTGTGTGTGTGTTTTTTTTTTTTTTTTTTTTTTTTTTTTTAACATGACAAGCTTTGTGTTCTGCCTGACTAACTTCAAGAGACAGAAACAAAAGAGGCTGGTGAAGGAATGACTGTTATAATACCCGTGTCTACCTTTTAAATATGCAACATGGCATTCATTAATAAATAAAGAATTGTAATCTTTGGCAAACTGCTGTGGTTAAATGGTAATGACACAGTGGAATATGCTGTTATAGGAAAATAATAAACTTTGTGGTTGTACGAGAATAGCAACAAAATGATTCAGTGTTTTAGTGTTACATAATAAATGCCTGATTTAGCATTTTTAATATTTTTATGAGATCATGATGTTAAATAGGCAGGTGAAATCCAGGAGGCACTACTGCATCCAATGCCATATGCACGCTTGTTTAATCCACATAGTGACAGAGGTCTCTGGTCTCTTCTGAGACTTTTACTCCTCGGAGCAGAACAGAAAAGCCTGGCCTCATGTGCACCAAGTGGAATAAAAATAGATCAGGATTCAGATGGGTTTAAAACACCTGACCCAGATGGGCAACGGAACATTTATTTTAATAAAAGCCAAGCAGCACTCTGTTAAAGATGAAGTGACTCATTGGTCCTTGTATGAAGTTTTTCAAGTGTTAATATTCAGCACAAGACTAATTTTACACACAAAAAAACCTAGTAAAATATATTTCAGGACAAAAAAGGTGGATTATAGAGAAGGAACTGTCTAGATAAGTCATAAAAATAGCTATAAGACAGTTTGCATGGGTGAATCTTCTGTGTGTGTGTCTGTGTTTGTGTGTGTGTCTATGTGTGTGTGTGTGTCTGTGTGTCCGTGTGTGTGTGTGATGCTTCCTTTGTAATGGGTTACATGGCAGCTTGGCTCAGGGTTCTGCTGTGATCCCTGCACTCGCCCCCACAGCTCCTGCTAATTTTTATGCTTCGAATGCCAAAAGGCATTTGTGTACAGGCTTCAAGAAATCTCATTATGAAAGCAGCTCATGAAAACCTTTCATTTAAATTTTAAATTAAAGACATTCTAAGCTGATTTATGATGATTTCATTCCTTGAGTGCAATCTTGATGCTGGCAGAAGCATTCCTGCATGTTTTTTATCGTGTAAATTTTATTCAGGCTCCATGGTGATAGTCTGAGCACCAAGCGTTATAGACCTCAAAACTCCAGCTGAATAGGACAAAATAATTATTTTGACGCTTGAACATATGCCTTAACTAAGGAGCCGGAGGATCTATGATATAGCCAGGAGTTTGCCTTTTACTGTCAGAGGTTTAAGCATTTACATTTAGGCATTTGGCAGACACTCTTATCTAAAGTTTCCCATCATTAGACAGATCTTTACACTGGGTTACTAGGTCGCTAACTAAGAACCATCAGTCAAACACTGTTGGGAAGGGTTTTTTTTTTTTTGGTGGGGAAAGGGAAGGGAGAGATTAATCCAAGTACTGAAGAAACAGACATGTCTTAAATTGTCGTTTAAAGTCCTAATTGAATTGAATTCATTTTATTGTTGGTTTTAAAGGTACGAAATTAACATACTGTATATACAGTACTGTACAATATATAATAACTCAAATTAATAGGAGGATGAATATTTGTTTAATGAGCTAAATTGTAAAACCAGTATTTCCTTTTATGAAAAAAATTTCATTATGTATATGTGCTGGGCTAATCCTTCAGTTTCACCCACGATTGCAGCACTGACAAATACTTTCATTTAAAAAAAATTGCTCCATCCAAGTCCTAATACGACTCCTCATACAAATTATCCTGTAAGGCATAATAGCACAACTGTGCTGACTTCTACAAAATCCATTCACATCAAATGCTCATTTGAGTATTTGAGGGCAGAATCAGGGTGTGAGCCACAAGATAGAGAAAATGTGAGGTAAAACACAAGCTGAGCTGGAAAGCAGCTGGTCCTGAGCTGCCAAACCGGCAGCCGCCAGACTGTATGGATAAACAAGCCTGATCGTACAGGTTATGAGTTGCTCAAACATGCATCTGCAGTTTTTCTGAAGGCCTTAGATACACATTATAGACGGCAACCATTTAAAATCCAATCTTACAATCCATATAACTGGTAGTTACACAAATAGTTCCTGATACTGTGTGGTACACCTAGTGAAGAACTAGAGATACCTGGTCCTTGATGTGGTCTGGGGATAACTGCCCTGAACTGTGACGGGGGAAACAACATCTCAGGTCTTTGAAGAAGCCAACTTGCTGCATCTTCAAGCAGAGATGAAACCAAAAAGGAGCAACCTCTGAACTCAAAGCGACCCTGCTTCTCCACAAACTGGGTGTGGAGGCTTCAATTTAGACCCGAGGGCAAAGATGATTAGCTCTGACTAGCAAGGAACATGCTGTAAGAAATTTTCAGGTTTGGAATGAAGACGCATGGTATAAATCTGTATGAACACCTCATGTGCATGTTAGCTTAGTGTTTACAGCTCACACTGGATCTACAACAGTTCCTCTGTTAAGACATGCCTGATATCAAACAAGACGGAGAGCCATTTCCACTAATCCTGATTATATCTGCATCCTGCCAAGACTTCCACAGCTACTGCCACTGAGACACGAAAACAAACCATACAAGAGCATCAGAGTGTCTCTGACTCATAGAAAAGTCTGTCGAGAGAAACCAGAACCTGTAGGTTAACATGTTTCAGCTGCTAGACTTAAAATAAACTCCTAGAAGATGACAGGTATTACAGCCACGCCCTTCTTGTTCTGCTTCATTGCTTAAACATGTTAAAATCTCTTCAGTTTCTCAGAGAAGATAATAATCAAAGACACACACAGTAATAAAAGTAGTAAACTGAAGGTATTAAAATGAACAGTCCATTTTTTTATAAATGATTTTTCTTTTAGAAAAAAAATCCTTTTTTTTTTTTATACAGTAGATCTGATAAAGAACTGATAAAGTGCCTAAACAAACTATTTTACTTTAAACTTATTTACTCTATTTGGTGAAGTAATTTACTATGCATCATTATACAACAGTTAGTTCCGATCGTGTAATCTGATTGGATGAGAGCCATTTCAAGAGTTTCCATTTAGATTTATGGCATTTGGGAGACGCACTTATCCAGAGCGAAGTAGAAGTGAATTTATTTCATTATTTATTCGAGCAGGTGAGGCTCGAAGGCTCCTTGTTCAACGGCCCAACAGTGGCAACTTGATGTTGCTGGGGTTTGAACATCCACATCAGTATTTTAAGGCCTTAACCTCTGAGCTACACTTATAAACACTTATAAGGAATGTTTAAAATCTACAAAAAAAATCTGAGTTTTTAGAGAATTTCTTTAATTTCAGTGTTATTTTTTTATTCTTAAAGACAAAAATCTGTTTTACGCAGCCACACTATGAAACACTGCCTTTTTAATGACAGTTTGTTACCAAACCTCTATCTATAGAAATATCTAGCATGTACAGTACTGGAAATGGAGTTACAACTGAACCTAGAAGTTTAGTTAAATTGAGCAGGAAATGGAAATGAAAACCTATAAATGGACCTAGAACGTGAAAGTGGCGGTGAAACTGGAACAGAAAACGATCTGGAGTGGAAACTGGAACATAGTCATGGTGTTAAAACAGATTATGCACTTTTATATCTCAAACCATAACATTTAACAAATATTAAATTTAAATATCTCGAATGGTAAACTCCTTGCAGTACCAATCACATGGTGAGCCCTGTCTGCTGCTATAGTGGTGACCATGTCCGTTATCTCCTTTTCAACCTGGCTAGCACAATTAGCTAGCGCGTGATTTGGCAAAATCTAGTTCTTTATTTTAACACACCCAGAGTGAATAGGTGGAGTTGCTATTTGTTACTGATTACAGTATCAAACACTCTTAGTTACAATACCACCACTGTAAATTAATTCTGATGCAAATTCCAAACATGGCAAAAGCTAATATCAAAATGATGATAATAAACAGTGTACAATTCTGTGTTTAATCAGTATCTTTAAGTTTAAGAGACATAGTGCTAGATTCTGTGAATTCTCCGCTGAGCTCATGTTAACTGTAGAACACTTTTTGCAACAGATGTAATGTTTCAACAGAACAAACAAGAATATTTTACTTCCTGTTTTATCTTACTAAAGGACATTACATAACTGGGTTTCTCCAGAAGTGCCATGGCTACTAGAGAACGCTCTGACAAAGCTCTTTTCATCACCAGAACGGCCATACAGTCTACAACAAGCACGCCTTTGTGATTAGACAAGGGGCCAAGTGCAAAGAATGAAAGAATGGATGATTGAAAAAAAACATGAAGCATCCATCAAACCCTGGGTGTTAAATCTACAGTAAACACACGGTTAGGGCTTCATTTCACATTCACTCTTAAATTTATGAAAAGTTATGGTCATTCATGTTAAACAAACTTGGAAGGTCAACTATAAACTATAAAACTATAAAAATACATAGCAGGGATGGAACACTTGATATAATAAGCAATAAAACGCTTACATTTATAGGGAGGGACTGAAATATAATAAAAGCAGACTGCAGCGTTGACTGGCATGTACGTGAACAAAGCTTGAGGCAAGATAAATATTTGCTCTCCTGCAAGCTCAGACAAGCCTGGAGGATTGTATATGATTGAATTCAATACTGTAACTCAAACACAACTGAAATCTGAAGCTAATCTCCGTGCAGGGTGATAAAGATTGCCATGGGCCACGGAATAAAAAACACCCACGCAGCGTGAAAGCAAGTGCCAGACACACTAATTAGAAATCCGTTCGTACAGATTGTACAGCTAGAGCTCATGGTCAAGGTTCATACACATAAAATACATCACTGTTTGGGTAAAGAGTTTGGGACATAAACATCTATTAAATGCAAACCTCTAGAAGAGACAGCTTAAGAAAAAGCTTTTTAAATGTACACCAAACAGCAGCACATCCGCCTCCGGTTGAGATTACTCAGAGCTGAAAAACATCTATAAACTTCTCTAATAGTTTCTTTGCGAACAGAGCTCAGAGCAAGGCTGGGCTGCAGGACAATGCAATAATAATATGGTGATAAATCATGTCGGAATTCAATTCTCTATGACTTTTCTATGATTTTTTTTAGATAATGTACTGATAAAAGACAAAAAATAAAAAGAAGAGAGTGGGAAATGCAAAAAACTAAATTAGAGAAAAAAAATAAGAAAAGGAAATTAAATAATGAGCAGATGGACTAATATACAGTTCATGTGATGTGCATTAATATGTTAATAATTATTATTATTTAAAAAAAGCAACCATCACACATATACTTCTTGTTTTTTCTGCCAGTCACATCATGTGTAGAATGAGGGCAGAGCGCCAACAAACACCAGCGCGCACACACCGAGAGACCTTAAGGTTTCTAACCTGAATGGCAGGTAAGAGGCATTAGAGCCGGAGATTAAAGCTCGGTACGCTTCCTCTGGAGTTTTCTTCAGGTAAATCACCTGAGGGAGAGAAAGAACACAATATTAAAATGCACATTCCTGAAACGCATAAATCTTGTTTTACTTGCTTTGATTGAAAATACAAGCTGAACGTGCATAGTAACTAGGGTTGGGTATCGTTTGGGTTTTTTTCGATACCGGTGCCAAATCGATACTTTTAAAACGGTACCGGTGCCA
>JAQMYG010000007.1:14857780-14869441 GCA_030014215.1 Clariallabes teugelsi
CCCCCCCCCCCCCCCCCCCCCCCCCCCCCCCCCCCCCCCCCCCCCCCCCCCCCCGGGTGGAAAAACACACCTGAAACTATACGAATCACAACATGAAAATAACATGAAAATGTGTGGACATAATGTGAAGTTGGGGGGAAAAAAACAAAACAAAAAAAACAACATTTGAGGCTTTTCTGTCATGTTCACAAGTGTTCGCATTTGTTGAATCAGGATTACAAGAAATGAGTTTTTTTTGTTTTCATTGCACTTTAACTTCATGTAACGTTATTTGTTCAGCTCTGTTTGGTCTCTTTTCAGGGACCAACTGGAGATTCGATTCAACAGGACAGTGAATATGGTGAGGCCACTCTCTCCCTCACCCGCCCCCACTGAACATCCTCTGGCTCAGACAATCACGGATGCACCCTTTCCAGACCCGAGGGCTCCATGCAAATTCATTCCTTTCTTTTGCTCACACTATTGTCCTCCCATCTGCTGGGGGTAACCGCACTCTCTTGTCCTCCTAAACATAAAGGGACTTGGGGTGTAACAGCCTTCACTACTGTCGCCTTAAACTAATCAGGCCACAGACAAAAGTACCAATTTATGGATTCTGATTGGTCAGATTTCTAGGAGCGCAACTCTGACAGGAATGCAGGTTCATATTTATGCACAGACTAATTAATTACCAGCCATATAGTAACAGCTAGATGCATATTGACTTGTAGGGCAAACAGTCCACATAAATAAACAAAGTAAAAAAAATAAAAAAATAAAAGTTTCTAGGCATCTCATGGTCAGGGCTTTGAAAGAGTCAGAAAAAAAAAGCTGTAATAGGGAAGTCTTTAGGAGAGAGAGGGATGTGGCAGATTGCTGTGGTATAAGTGGAATAAAACAAGAACAGTTGTAACAGTTCTCCATTTCATCACGCTGGCTCATTGCTGCTTATTTTCCTGTAGTACATTTTTTAACATTAGAAATTCTTAGAATACACACAGAATTCAACCTGAGTTTTAAACAACTATATTCTTAACGATTTTATTGTGATCTTTTCTCTTTCAAAAATATTTTAAAGTAAATAAACAGGTCATTGTCACCTACAGGAAGAAAAAAAGGAAAAGGGCAAACATCACCAAATATAATCCCTTCTCATAAATAATGTCGTAAGCACTAATGAATGAAAATTTACCATAATTAAGGGATTCCACTCAGCCCACCACCTCACAAACCTAATAAAGTCAAAACATGAGCTTTAAACGAAAATGTAAAGGGAAAAAAAAAACCCATGGAGTCATTCATTCAATACATCAACTTCAATAACTTACAAAAAAGACAAAGCAGCTACATGAACTGTTTCTTTTTTTGTTCAGGGACAGCAGACCATTTTGTTTAGCGCCATGTACACATAGTGCACTATAATCACTGGTGACGTACATATTCCTAGTTGCATGCACAAGATCAGGATTCGAAAAGAGTTCCGATTGTAAAATTCCGGTTTCTTTAAGGCTTGTGTTTAGCACACAGAAGCAGAAAATCGATCAGATAATGAAAAACCATCTGGTTAAATACTGAAGATTCTAACCAACTAATCATTAATGCAAAATTAAAAGGAGCTCCTAGGACAAACGACGCTCGGTTACAGTGTAAGGCAATACCCTGAGTAACAAAAGTCATTTGAGAAATGGGAGATTATTATAAAATGCATGGACAAAGCAGCCTGCCTCAGGGCCAGCTCAAAGACTAATAAAGCGACCGTTCTGTGTGGAAGTGAGAAGAGGAACGCTGAGACGACAACATCTTCATGCCATTCGGTTGGTTACAGTAGTGTGGTTCTGCTACGTGACCTCCAGCGGCCTCTGATGGCACTCTGAAGGTGAGCTCACAGGTTGGAATTGGTGGCACCCACGCCCTGGCACTCGATGATGTAGGTGTCATTGTTGCCATGCTCATCATCTGCTTTGCTTATTGCAAATTTGGCCTAGAACAAGAGTACAAAAATATTCACAAAAAACATATTTCTGTTAATCACAAAGAACAACATTCGGAAACAGCGAAGTGTGCATTTGTCTATAAATGTATACGTACAAACATTAGTACACAAACAGTAAATTTTTCATGTTTTATGCGTTCATAGTACATAAAGAAATTTTCAGGTTATATCTCTGGTTGTAATACACTGATCGATTTTATGGCTCAATTATGAACCTGAAATATTCTCAAAATACCTACTAGCAGATCTCCTTAGCGGGAAATCATTACTGATGTGTGGGGTTTCCAAAGGAACGTCTATATTCGAAAATTCTAAATACCCACATGACTTAATTTTGAGTCATAACACAGCAGTATGGTCTGGTGTTACAAGGCTTAGCTCCCTGCCTCAACATCATTTGTTAAAAAAGGGAAACTGTCCAAAATAACATTAAAACCTTTTTTTTTTTTTTTTTTTTTTTTTTACCTCAGGGATGTTGTTACCTTAGTGAGTTGCTCAGCCACATGGATGGCCGTTTGTGTATGCAGAGTGATTGGTCCGGTGCGCATCCGGGACGTGCCATTAGCCAAGGCCATGAAGATTATCAACTACAAAACATTAGCCCAGGAAACAGAGATGAATATCACAAACGCATTTCTAGGGCTGAGCCATTAGCATTATTATTGTAACAATACTACATTTTCTCCAAAAGTCCACCTCAACGGAATTGGGTAACCTAATTATATTTAATTAATCAGGGACATCAAAGACATTTCTCACACCAAGCTTGTGTTTGCTGCTAGTGATTACTAATTGTGCTCAGTTATGTTTCCAAGGTATCTGCTCTTGATATTTTTACTAAGCAAAGATTGCGGTCTACTTTGCTAAAACTGGCATCATTAGTAATTACATTTATCACGATGCCTGGCAGTTTGTCTTGTCTGTTCATTAACATTGCATTAGTTGTGACTACAAGTAGATGTCTACAGTATCGTTATTGGTGCATCTTCAATCACAACCCCCATAAAAAAGGGACAACAATTTATGAAATCTAACAAAAGTATGGAGAAGAAAGTGGGATAATATTTATATCCATATTTTCCCACTTTCTGTCAACAGTGTGCGAGTATGCCTGACCTGGTCTTGCAAAAACTCGTCCACACAGCCGTTGTGCCTGATGTTCCTCAGGAGCATTTCAGCTGCCTCGATGCCAACTTTATCTGCATAAACACCTGAGGGATAAAAGACAACAAACCAAATTAAATCAGACTCAATTATTATTAAAATTTCGCTTTCAATCTTACAGATGTTTTCTACTACTGATAACCTTTCATTACTTACTTTGAGAAAAAAAATAGCTTTTTATTTTGTTGCCTAATTGCGGCAAAAATTTAAGTGCTCACCTTTCTTTCCAAGAGATGAACCAGCAAAAATACAGCCAGTAGAGGACTCCGCAATGATGCTGTCAGGAGAAAGAGACAAACATATTTTTTATACAGTCTTGAAATGATCATAGTTCATTATCTCTCTATTATCTTATTATGTATTATATATTATCCTTAAAACTTACATAATGCCATTCCCATTTCCACAGGCCTTGTCCTTCTCCTGCAGGGATTGTATGTTGATGTAAAGATCTTTTATCTCTTTTCGGATGGTGCGCACAGCTGCAGCAGACATGTCCTTCGCCAGCTAACAACAAGAACCGTTTATAAATTTAAGCTTTTAAGCATCAAAATTAAACTGAGATGTGAAATAAGAGATAAATTAGCCAAGATGAGACAATACTGGTAGAATTAAATTTTAATTTGCAGATTTATTTGATTCAATTTTATGTTTAACATAAAAAAATTCAATATAAAAATGACTCTGTATTAATTTAACTTCTAGATTTATTTAATTCTGAAATAAAATGTGGGCTGTTGTTCTGTGAAATATACATTTTAATTCCAACAACATAAAAAAAAGATTCCATTTAATATGCAGAATGTATTTATTTGCGAAAATAAGGGGCCTTCAAACATATTCCCAAAGAGGACAGCTTGTGACAGCTCATCAAAATAACCTGAATTAAACTTCTTCCTCCTTTGTTCTTGGATCCTCAAATTATTTTAGACTCATTTCAGTGGAGGGTAAAAAAAAAAAAAAAAAAAAAAAGACAAACCACGTTAAAATCACGGAAATTGTTTTTAGTTTCAAAGATAATTTGCGTAATAGAAATTGTTTCGATGCATAGAATTTCTCAAACCACAACATGAACCATGACAAACCTCATCACAATTTTCTATGATCTCAAAAATCGCACTAGTTCAGGAACAAATTTAGGAATGTGTCAAAGAATTTATTCAAAATATGTTTATTGAAAGATTAATGTTCTCCTGTTCCTTGCGTAATACTTTATAAATGATGAATTGGCTGGTTTTCAGCTTGATCAGCCTCAGATATAACCAAGTCTTTTTCTCCAAACTGAGCGAATTAGTCTCAAAAGACAGCAGGTATTTGAGGGAGAATCACTGAAAGCATCACTGTTGCATTATAATCCTACTGGGGTTACAAAGCAAAATTATTCCCACATTGGCATCTCATAAAGTAGGAGTGAATTATTTGCCAAGTAATAAATAATAATTATGGGAAATGACATAACGGAGATAAATGCTGCTCAGTAAAAAGGCAGCTTTTTTTGTTTAATTTAATTTAGAGTTAAAGGTTAAACTCTTGTATTTAAAGTTATTTGGTGTTGTTTATCATGATATCATATTGGGTGCTTCCAGGCGATTCCCATCCTTATAAACTTATGTAGCATACCTTGAAAGGCAACACTCCAGCCACGAAAGCTCGACCATAGATCTTTGTGATGTTTCCTCTCTCTGTCATGTTGATGGGACTCAGCTCCTTCACAGGGTTCACCTTTACCACCACTTCTCCACCACCCTTGGGGTAATAACCTCTGCAAATATATATGAAGCCAAGATGTGGTGCAAAACAGAGCAAAGAATGTCAACTTCCTGCCAGAATCAATAAATTTAAACTGGATAATTATTCATATATGCGCTGTAAAGGTGACCATAATAATAATGTTTACTATTATGTGCTGTAAATAAGCTTTGAAACAAAAAACCTCACCTCATTCTTAAATCACAATCGAACTGTACGCCAAATCTCTCCGCAACGGGTTTGAACACCTGCGTGATTTTTTTCCCCAGAGAAATGGCAAGTTCATTATATTTGTGACATATATAAATGTTACTATCACAAACATATTTATAAACAAAACTATACACAAACATTTTTACACATAATGTTAAAGATAAATGCATATAAAGTTAATGTCAACCTCAGCTGCATCCAATCAGAGTCTGTAACGGCTATTTAAAAATATATTGTCGTATTTATTTTATAATCGTATTGCCAAACCTCAGATAAAGGAATAATAAAGTGAGAGCAAGCATTAACATACAGCTGATGTCATGCATTTCTACTAGACAAAATTTTTATGAAGACACCAGTACATGAACACAACAAGAAGAAGGAAATCATTTTTATAATCTGTGGTTTGTGGTGGGCAAAGCAGTAGATGAAAGTGATAGACAGACAAATAAATAAATAAATAAACATGCAGACATTAAAGTAGTTACCAAAGAAGGTGGTGAATGATAAATTAAACAATAGTAAACAAGACAAAAAACAATAAGTAGTAGTAGTAGTTGTTGAAGACAGAAGTAGTCGATAATGAACGAGTTAGCAGACAAAGGAAAGGAATAATAATAGTAGACAAATATGACAAAGTAGTAGCTAGAAACGTAGTAGATGTCCGATACCTTGAGTGTATAATCGATCTGTGGAGCCATCTCAGCATTGGTTCCTCCCTTTAGGCAGAGTTCTGAAGGTCCCTCAGCGAACAGTGCACAGGGCAGCGAGATCTGCAGCAGAAGCCCAACGCTCCTACAACACACACACACACGCAACAAACAGGAGGTGAGAGAAGGAAAAAAAAATACTGAACAATTAAAAAAGAAAAAAATGGAAACAAAAATAAAGAAATAAAGAAAACAAAGGGTATAAGTAAAATGAAATGAAAGAGTTCAGAGAAAACTAATCATAAAGAACAAAAACAAAGATTTTTGTTTTTATTCATTAAAATATATTAAAAACATAAGCCAAATAAGGAAAAAAATTACAAGAAAGTATTTTTTAATTACTAAAAGGAAAATGGTAAACAAAGATTTGAAAACTTAGATTTTTTTTTTTTTATAGATATAACATTGCTAGAAGATGGTGGCACTGGATGGAGGTAGACAAATTCAAGATATGGTGTAACTTCAGCACCATGATCATTTACTTGTAATCATCTACATGATTACAAAGAAAACAACCACAGTTTATTTTCAATGCTGTGAAAAAAGCTGTTCTTACCCAGCAGTATGTGTATCGGCGATGTAATTCCCACACTTGATCTTGCTGGAAGTCAATAAGATCTCTGAGGATCCCACAGTCGCTCCCTCCAGATTCCCATCACACATGTCCCTCAGCAGCTCCAAACCCGACAGATGCTGAGGCCTAGCAAGGGGCGTGGGGGGAGACACAGTGAACAATAGCCATGCATTCTCATATTCCCTGCTGCTGTCTTTCCTTTTTTCACTGTATACATCATGTATGCATAGGCACAAGCTGCAGAATCTTTGTGCAAAAGAGATTTAGATCCCTTCTATTGATTAGAGTTGGACTATATGAGGATTTAATACTGACATTGTGATAAATTAAATAATGATACATTTTCAGGGATATTGTGATATCTTAAACTGCAGTGACAGACTAATGACGAAGCTGTTAAATTTTTTTTAATAAAGTTGTATTATATGGAAATAAAATTGTAATATAATATGTAAAAAGAAAAGTTATAATATGTGAAAACGGTGCAAGACAATTATTTGTGTGTTAAAAGTAAAACACATTGGGGATCTGATGAAAAGTTTCTCCTGTTGAAGCAGTAATAGCATGAAATTAGCACATTTAAGGTTACTGAGGCTGCATCCAAAGTGGGCCTGTAGAAAACTAATAATCAAAATGACTGATCACAAAGGAGTGAAGGTTTTATTTATTTTCTACCAATGCCTTAAAACATTGTCACAACTTGTAGGAAACTGATTGGATGCACACATTTCGTATTAAACTTTAAAAAAAGGAAAATGCACTTTTTAGTCATAAGAATCATTAAATAAAATGCTTAGTTTCTAAGTTAACACTGTTGTTTTACTCGCAATCGTAAAAACAGCAAAGATATCGCCATACCATATTTCTGTCATTTTGCCCATCTCTACGTGAAAACACAGAGGAGGAAGAGGATGAGATAGAAAAGCCTTCGGTACATTCTCAGTGCTCATATCTGAATGTGACATGTTACATAATTTAAGTCAATTTACTAATCATTAATTCAATATTAGCAATGTAATACAAAACCAACAAGATCATACATCAGCTATTTATAGCAGCTACAAATCAAGATGATGTCCAACTTGTTCATACAGACTTTTAGAATCATCTTAAACACAAAGAAGTGTACAGAACAATTAAATAGTAGTGCTAGAGAAATATAATCTAGAAAAGTGACAATCTTGTAATAAACAATCAGGGAAAACATGACAATTTGGACACTAAATATATATAGTATAATATAGATCAAGAATTTTCTGGAAAGCCTACTTTCTACCACGATTGCAGCATAATCTCAAATTATCTTGGGACATTTTGCTGATATCTGAAATGAGTGTTGCATTTAAATAATTTTTTGTTGTATATTGAGTTTTTATTTTTAAGCCAGCATCTGTCGTAATTCTTTAATTTAATTAAAACAATGTATTTGTGATGATCTGAGAGAAGTCTGGAGATGTTGAGGCCGTGTGGCCATGTGCTAGTGTGGGGAACTAACAAAGGCCTCCATTCAGCACTACTGTGAAGACCTTATTAAAGAGATATTACTGCTTCCAAAAACCTTTAGAGAAGTCATACACTAACACAGGCAGAAGCAGGTCACCTTAATGTACCACTCTGAGGGGAAACTTGGGCTGCTGGATGGGGGTCAGGCTTCAATAAGAAAACTTAAATCAAACTTAAAAATTATTTTTGCGAACGAGTGATTTTTCCGACCTTAATCCCGGGGTGCTCCTTCCTGCGCGGATTTTGTTGATTTTCAGAGAAGCGCCCTGGATACAACCGAGTGCAGCTGAAACCCTCAGGATCTGTCCTCCCTGGGGAAAAAAAGGACACAAAGACAAGATTATATTAATGATTTTCCCCATTCAACAAAAGCTAACAAATGAATTTATTTTAAACAATTTTTAATTGTGAATGTTTAACCAAGTTGGAAGTATTTAAATTAAAAAAAATAATAATAAAACGTTAATGTTGTAACATTGCTCACCCCTTCCATTACACTTCCGTCTATCTCAAACGCCGTTGCGGCCATTTTTAAAGAAATCCAGCGAATGCTACGAATATTTTCTTCCACCGACTTCACTGTACAACAACAAACAACTTCAGATAACAGGAGATGCGCTAACCACAGCGAGCCGCCAGAAACCCGAGCCTCACTTCTCAACTCAGGTTAAAGTTAGCTTAGCTACAGGCTAACAGATGCCGGTTCCCAAACAATGCAGAGAATAAAACCGCCAAACTTCCCGACACTCAGTGCGCCGGAGCCAAACAGGACCTATGACAAAGCAGCAGTGGGAAAAGCTGTGTTAACTAGCACCTACTTTGAAGTAAACAAAAATTTATCTTAACTGATATAAAATATATATTCACTTTTACTGATACAGATGTAGATTAGCTGACTAAGCTAACTGCCCGCAACTAGTATCTCCAGACACACGCAAACTGCTAGAGAGCGCCTGCGCATGCGTATAACTGGTAAACTGAGACAAACCGGGAGAAAGCTAGTGAGCATGCGCATAACTGCCAAAAGCCCACAAACCACAAGTCAGCTACTAGTTTGCGCATGCGCACATATAGCCGCGTGGCATTACTGCTTGGAAAAGACACAACTGAGTGACTGAAAAAAAAATTATGGAGATACACAAATAAGTCCTATTAGGCGAATACGCATATTAACCTGTTAGGCATAAACGTTGGTCATATTGGTTGAGAGAATGAATAACTTGAATCATCCAAGAATGATGATCTTTAAGAAGCACTGCACAGACAAAAGATGGCAGGGGTGTCATGAACAGTGCTCAAATTTGTACAGGAGTTCACAGGCTGTATGACCTGCTATAAGGTGTGACATTTATCTATAATGTCTCAGTATTGCAGCCTAGATTATAACAGTGCACAGTGTGCACATGCATGCATGTGTGTATATTCTATCTGGCATCTTCTTATAGTATCTTTTACTACTGCATAATCATTAATTGGTGGCACTGTGACTTAGTGATTAGCAGTGTCGTCTTGCACCTCCAGGGACTGGGTTTGATTCCTGCCTTGGGGTCTCTGTGCATTACGTTTGCATGTTTTCCCCATACTTGGTGGGTTTCAGATCAGGCTAATTGTCATTGCCACTTTGCCTGTAGTGTGCGGTGGCGCATGTGAATGTTGACTGGAGGTCTTACCACGGTTGTAAAAAAGGGAATATACAATGGTCGCCATTGGCCTCCACGGTTCCTAGTTGGACTACAGAGGTTCCTAAATGGATGGATAGACGATTGTATATTTGCTACATATGTTCTATTTATAATGCCATTGCACCTTCTTTACATATGCCACTGATACCCTGTATATACAATCTTCATAGCTTTATATCTTCTTCTTCTTTTTGTTTAATGGCAGTTGGAGTCTAGTAGGTAGCACCACTGTAGGTCTAATTTTTCTTAAAGCCAATTTTCCAGACCAGCTGTCCTTAAAACGTCCATGATCTTGTCTTGACTTGTTATATGTCTTTGACTCTTCATCTGCTTTATCCAACACTTAAACACACTCTTCTTGACACGTTTCCTCTCAGTACCACTCAGCATCTTTAGTAGGAGTTCTGTTGCATCACTACCACCTATAGATCTCACTCTGATTTTCCAGTCCAATCTTCCTCAAAAACAACATTAAATGCTTCCTCCCCTGATCAGTGACTCCCCAAAAGAATACACTTTTAACATTATCTTCTACTCTCCCTAGTTCTTGGAGCTGTGCCACCATATCATGCATCTCCAGCATATATTTCCTGCATAAGAGCAATACATGCTCGACAGTCTCACTTTCATACATGCCTCACATGTATGAGTGAGGGCAGCTTTATATCTGCATTCATTCATTCATTCATTCATTCATCTTATATACCGCTTATCCTGTACAGGATTGCAGGGGTGTGTGGAGCCTATCCCTTCCTCTAACCTGTATGAGACAGGGTACACCTTAGACATACCAATCCATCGCAGAGCATACGCACACACACACACACACACACACATTACAGGCATGGACCATGGGAGGAAACCAGGGTACATGGAAGAAACCCACGAAGGACAGAGAGAACATGCAAACTCCACACGCTCAGACATGAGCACTTCTGTTAAAAAAAGAATCATAAACAGTTGTACACACATGCACACAAGACGGCACACTAAACTTACACAATTAAGCCCTACTTAAAAAAATAAACGCCTGTTTTTTCTTTCCAGCATCAAAAAAAAAAAAAAAATCAATAGCCGTGGGTAAACCGTTTTGATTGGCCAATTATTTGGGGCGTGTGATTGCGTCACATCCGGTGATGCACTTTTTCGATGTATTACAAAAATGGCGGCGCTCATTACAGCAAGAAGCTCTGTCGCGTTTATGAGACGCTCGGTGGGTCATCTTACAAATAATATTATAATGCATACACAGATATAATATATAGCAAAAGAGACACTGATAAGAGTTTTGTATATGCATTTTAACAGGACAGGCTGTTAAGCTCAAGCTTAAAGAAAAGTCAAGGACCAAATGCTAGCTAAGCCACTGAGCTAGTCTCCTAGTAACTACCGGCGATAGTGGACGTGGAGACGTAGCTTAACTGGCTGCCAAGATATAAACAACATTAGGCTGTGACAGTTAATGCGGCTTCTTGCCATGTGGTTAATTAGCACGTCAAAGCTGGAGTGAAATGAGAAAGTTAGTTAACATAACGTTAGTTAACGTTATCTTCACGTGTAAAGCGGGTAAACACGCTCTCGGGGTAATTTGTTACAACATGTTCAGGTGTTTCTCTGTAACTTGTATCCGTTGGAACGATACGTGGTCTCTTTTCATTACAAAACAGCAGCACAATACACATGCTTACAGGGAATGCACACTCAGGAGTGAAGGAATCTGCAGTAAATAACACACAAGGACGCTGTAGAGGTGCGAGGTGGTGTTTATAATTGTGTTTTTTTCTGTTGCAGGTCTCTGTCCAGCTTCTACACAAGTGTTTTTACTCCAAACTCCAGACACCTTCTGTACCACGCATACACCATGTATACTCCAACAAAGCTTTGCACCAGCGCAGGTTTTTCCACACCAGTTATGGTAAGATTTAAAGATTAAACTAGACTCTTGTACCTAGACCTCTTTGAGTTAACCATGCACAAGTTCACCACTTGGAGCACGGACATCTTTTGCAAATAATGATATTAGGGGTGGGCGGTATACCGGTATACACGGTTAACCGGTAGAAATTTGTCAACCGGTAGAGATTTTGGTCTATC
>JAQMYG010000007.1:14899605-14918557 GCA_030014215.1 Clariallabes teugelsi
GTATATACAGTATATATACACAGTATATACAATATACTGTATATGTATAATTAATTTTTTAAATAATATTTTATTTTTAAAACATGCCTTTGTACATTTCAGCATGACTCTTTAACTGGAAAATAGTTTTCACTGAAATACATTTTGAGAGATTTGGAAATGTAATTTTGAATATTCAGTTGTTTATTTGTGTTTTGCTGAATGTTTCCTTGTTTGCCTTTTATAAATTATGATTTATACACTTTTTTGTGTTTATTGTTGAGTTTTCTCCATGGTGTGTTTGCAGGTCAGACTGTGTTTGATCTTGCAAAGGACAGTGAGATGAGGCAGATCCTGGAGGGCAGTTTAATGAAAGTAAGTGTATCATACACTGGTGGTGAACTTTTCTGTAAGAAGATGTTAATGTAACGTTTTACGAAGGAGTCTATAGTGTTAGTGTTTTATAAGAGTCAGACATAAAGGTTTTTTTTTTAATTTAAGAACTTTAAGGGACAAGTTTAAATGTGTGAGAATGACTATTTATATAGTAGCTGTAATATAAGTCTGAACAGAAATAACCTTGCTTCTTTGATGTTCCACAACAATAATTCAACAACATGAAGACAATAAGGATGACTGTTGTAATTTTACAAATATTATACAAGAATTTGTAAGTGTTGGAAATTTGCTGTGCTAGAGGAGGAATAAAACATGAGACATGCTGTTTTGGAAAATAATAAACTTCAGAGTGATAACACTAGCTAAGCTTCAACATAACACTGTGGTCATAGATTATTTCCCCCATAACAGCAGTGATTTTTACAGGATCAAAGTGCTTAGTTATGTTTTCTTTTACAGGGTGGAAGGCATTATGTTCAGAAGTTTGATGGTCCTCTTTGGAAGGTATTTCTGTGTGTGTGCGTGTGAGTGAGTGTGAGCATAGTGCACAGATACATACATACATAGCTGTATTTTATCATCCTGTATATTCCTAAACATTGAGGGTAAAATTAATTGGTTATTTTTTTTCTTGGTGTTTTTTTATGTGGTCTATAATTTGCCAATTGCTGAATTTTTTTTTAATTTTGGTGTTTTTTAAAATTTTTTATTTTTTTTATTTGGGATGTAGAAAGAGAAAGAGAGACTAAGTGACAAGGAAATTGCAAAACTATTTTCACACAGGATATACGTAATGCTGAAATACCAACATATACTTTCAGTTGGGACTTATTAAATTGTTTAAAAAAAAATAATTAACATTGAAACGTTTTATAGTGGTACACTTATTGATTGTCTTGCCATTTTCTCTATAAACAATATTTTTTTGATTGTTATTATTTTAAACTTCAGAGCACAAGGTTCTTTGGCTGGCGTTCCTGTTGGGTCGTTCTTCAAGATGGAGTTTTGTCATTGTACTCAAACCAGTGAGTGTTTTTGAAGGTTATCCTCAGCATGGCTAAAGATAAGTTCAGCTATGAAGCTATGACCTTGGATACTAGATACTTATAAATGGGAAAGTACAATATTGCTACGTCTGTTTTTTTTTTTTTTTTTTTTTTTGCATGTCATGACGGGTCACATTCATAATTACAAGTGACTTTCATCTGACTAATTTTATCTGACTCTAATGTGCTCTGTCCTTTCGCAGAGCGTATACGAAAATCAATATGCCTTTGCTAATGCCATCTGGGTTAAAAAAACACATCATGAGCTTTTGCGGCCATTTATTAATTTCAAACAATGGATTAGATTTTAGCAAAAATATGCTTCAATTTAACTGCTAGCACTGCTTTGAAATTCCAGCGCTGCCGTTGCTGACTGACATTGGCGCGTGCACAAAGGCATGAAAAAAAAGTTGCATGGATTCCAAACCAAGTTTCCAGTCAAGTTGCGTATTGGATATGTATCCTCTTTCTTTTTTGTTCTGACACCTAAGTGGTGGAACGAACTTTGTCTAGATGTCTGTACAGAGTCTCTGGCAATCTTTAAGGGATAACTTAAGACTTATATGTTTCTTCAGTACTTGGATTAATCCCCGCCCCATTAAAAAAAAAAAAAACCTTTCCAACAGTGTTTCACTGATAGGACTTAGTTAGTAACCTAGTAACCAAGTGTAAGGATCTATCCAATGATGGAAACTTAAGCACTTTCCTAAGTCGCTCTGGATAACAAATGCCTAAATGTAAATGTATCCGATCTGAAACACATCAGATTTGTTCTTTCAGACATCCTTAAAAAATCAGATCTGTATCACATTAGGGTAAAAAAAAAAAATCAGAATTGAGTCACTTCAAGCTGGTGATGCAAATGCAGACAAAAATAAATGCTTTTAGAAATGACAGCTTTGTTTTATGTTAAAGTAAGATTATTTTCACACACATGATAATGCAAAGGATTGGGTCTAAACATCTGTGTGGCCATAAGAAAACCACTTGTTAATGAGGCTAATTAGAATAAAAGGCTTCAATTTGAGAGGTGAACATATTGTATATTAAACCAATGGAAAAAGATCATGTGGTCGGATGTATCCACATTGACCCTGTTTTAGATTGATGGACATACTGTATGAGGGTAAGAAGGGAAGAGCATGAAGTGATGCATCCATCATGTATAGTTCCCACTGTACAAGCCTCTGGAAGCAAAGAAAAATGATCTGGGGTTGCTTCAGTGGGTCAGTTCTAGGCTCGGCAACATTATGTGGCAACTTAAGTCAGCTGATGACCTGAATGTACTGAGTGACCAGGCTTTCACATTGCTGCATTTTTTTTTTTAATTCCCTGGTGGCTCGGTCATATTCCAGAACTCAGATGTGAAAGTGTGATTCACATGTGAATTGGCCGAAGAGTCGCATGCTGTAATCAAAGCTAAAGGTGTTTCAAATGAAATATTGGACTGTGCAACTTTTTGAGGGCTGGCAGTGTCTTTAATTAGGTCATACCTCCAGGATACACCCATCTGCACCAGTCAGTGACACTCTGATCGGCCTTTGGTGTTTAGTAATTAGTAATATAATAAAAAATATTTTTTTTACTGAATCTGATTAACGTTTCTTGTATTTGTCCTGATTTCAGGTCTGATGCCTCATCCAACAGTCAGAGGAAAGGCTGCAAAGCCCTGACACAGGCCCATTGTAGTGTAAGATCAATATGTTTTACAAGATCTATTTATGCTTCTTTTTAATTTAGTCAGTGTTTTAATATCTGCCTTCACTCTCACAGACTAAAGACAAGGGCTACTTCACAGTCAAGTACTTTGATGACAGTGTCCATAATTTTAAAGTCTCACCAAAAGGTGACCCAGAAGCCACCAGAAAAGTAAGAACAGGTTTTGATTACTAGAGTTGATTCCTAAAAAATTGTATTTGTGATTCATACCCACACTCACGATGCCACATGGTCTAAATATTGAGAGGTGTGTGTGTTTGTGTGTGTGTTTGTGTTTGTGTTTGTGTTTGTGTGTGTGTTTGTGTGTTTGTGTGTGTTTGTGTGTGTGTGTGTATGTGTATGTGTATGTGTATGTGTGTGTGTGTGTGTGTGTGTGTGTGTGTGTGTGTTTGTTACAGAAATGGCTGGATGCTATCGAGGCACACTCTGCTTTCAGCACTCATTACTGCTCACAGGATCAGGACAGTGAGGAAGATGAGGATGAGGTGATATCATTGGGTGAGCTAACAGAGTCTCTGCAGGTGAGATAGGATCTATTTATTGCTTTTTTTTTTTTTTTAGATAATTTAAGTTAGATGACAGTAAATATGAATATAGTAATTATCAACAGAATCATTTATTTTCATGTGCTGTCCCTAAGCTGGTATATAGGTAGGTGGCTTCAGTAGATAGATAGGTAGGTAGGTAGATAGACAGACAGATTACTGGTGCTAATGTTCTGGTCAGGTATATTTCGGATTATGTATGCATATTTTTGCGCCTGTCTTGATATCATAAAACCTATTATACAACAGTTAGTTCCGACCGAGTAATCTGATTGGTTGAGAGGTTTTCCACAAGTGGTAATGTGTGTGTATATATGAATCACTCTGCATGACAGGTGTTTCATGGCTAATGTGAGCTACACAGCTAACTAGCTAATTGTTGTGTGACAGACGGGATTTTACACCATACATGTACATAGCACTCTAGCTTTCCATTTTATGTTGTTTGAAATTCAACCCTGGAAAACGGAAGTTAGCTGATATTCTAAAGTGATTTGTTTCTGTGGTCTGTCTGCCACCTCCATGGTTTATTATCTTATATTTTAACTACATAGTACTAGTGAGAATTTAAAAAACGACTTTCACCTCTGTTAATTACAATTAACTTTCGATCACTAGCTGTCGGTTACCAATTTTGCCAGTCGCAGTTAGTTGGTTCCGACTAAGCACAGAAGGATACGTGCTGGCGGAGCGAGATAACTAAATAAATGAACTGAATAAACAAAAAATCATAATCTGTTGATAATAAATGGCACTTGTGGAACTGTTGTATAAAAGCAACATCACACTCGAGTTGTAAATATCAGCACGGCTGTAATGCCTTCAGCTGTGCCGTGTACAACAGCACTTCTTCTCTTTAGATATTGCTTAATTCTAAAAACATGTGCACCAAATTATTGGGGTTTTCTTCTAATAAAGATGTTTTTTATACAATCATTCTTCCCAAAGAAAAAGACCAGCTCAAATAAATCATTGGAAGTCTAATGTTTCCATGACATTCATGTTCATAATGAGTGTTTGTAGACTTCAGAATGTAGTTGTAAATACATAAATTCAATAGTATTAGTTTATTAATCATGTAATCCCTTTGAAGCAAAAACGTTGGTTTTATTGAAGGAGATGTATTTGTATAAAACCACAGCTTATCTCAAGATTATCTCAAGATTATCTTTTTCTTTAAACTTTCTTTTCTATTCGGTGACATAATTCATAAGGAAGGAAAGGGTTCATTTAAGGTACAGTACAACAAGGTGTTTTTTAAACAAATTAGGAGCTTTCGTATGATACTTGTTTCATCCATACGCTTGAATCACTAATAATCTTGTATGCATACACATATCATCTATATAAAATATTTATTAGAACATAATTAGCAGCCCAGAATAGTCCAAAACATTGGATCACCGTCATTGTGATGCTGTGATGTGGTTTTGGTTGTAGCTCATTTTCTTTCACTCGTATTTACAGCGGGCTGAGATGTGTCATGGGAAGTTGGAATCTGAAGTGTTGTCCCTCTTCTCCATGGTAAAAGAGGATGCACTCAGTGAAGGTAAAAACAGACATATTTATATTGCTTAATTATTAATTCATTTTTAAAAAAGTGCAGATAGCTTTTATGTTAGGAGAGGAAGTTCCAGGACTAGATTTTTTCTCCATTACTTATTTATTTATTACTCAAATGGATCCCGTAAAGGTATCTATTTTTTGGGGAAAAATATTCCCCTGGGTGTCAGTCATGTTCTGTTTGAATTATGTTGGGAATGGCATACCAAGAGCTGTGTCCAAATCTGAGTTTTTAATGCTGAAACGTCAGTTCTCAGACTTCAGATGTAACTATAACTTTAAGCACTGCTTAGTTGTGTGACAGCATGCAGGATGTATTTTGGAGAAAACAGGCATACTGTATGCAAAAGATGACATCATATGTCATAATAATAATAATAATAATAATTATTATTATTATTATTATTAATAATAATATTTAAAGTTTATGAAATCTATTTTTAGTCAGAATTTACATTTGAGTTTTATAAATAATTAAACATAGCAAAGTTTACTTGGAAAATACTATATAGATCAGACAATATTTAAGATATTTTCGTTCTTTTTTTTATTAATTAATTATGATGTTAATTAATTTCTTTACCCTGTGTGTGTGCGTGTGTGTGTTGTATATGTGCAGGCCTCCCGGGGCCTGTGGTGCAGAAGCTCAGAGAGATGTGTGAGGCATCCAGTGAGACCTGTTTGTATCTCCGTCAATGTCTAGATTTGTTCTCCAAACAGGAAGGGGTACGGAGCAACTTACTACATTTAATTCACTAATGATAGATAAAGAAGAAAGTCATTCAAGAATACTAATGTATTGCAGTAATCATGTCTGTTTTAATTGTGACCAATTAGAAACCTAATGGATTCAATATTAATAGAAACAGGAAAGTGAACAATGTGTTTAAACGGAAATAAAAAGCGTGAATTCAGGAGGTCTAGAATTAAGGAAACTGGTAAGATAATTGTGGAATTCATAATGTTTGGCCCATTATAATGTTTAGTTATGCTAGCAATGCAGTCTGATCCGAACTCTCTGCAGGGCGTACTGCATACTTCTAAACAGAAGCGATACGAAGTGCTTACTACAAAGCAGTCAAATTTGAAGGGCACAACCAATGAACATTTTGCTTTGCATTGTTTTCATGCTGATTAATGATTAATTTAAGTATTTACCTCCCTGGACCTTTTCCACCTATTGTACAAGTGAAATGCATGTTACTAGGAGTCAATAAACTACACAAATTAGCACATTATACTGAAGCACAGGGAAACTGATATACACTGCCAGTCAAAGGTTTGGGCACACTTTCTAACTCTATAATGTTTCCTGATTTTTCTTTCTTTCTTCATTGTAAAGGAATGCTGAAGGCATCCGAAATTTGCAAGAATCTCCTCTGAACAGTTGATATTGAGATGTGTCTGCTACTTATGCTCTGTAAAGCCTTCATAATGGCTCTAGGGCTTGAGCTCTAGGTGAATCTAAAGTGCTGTTAATTGATGATTTTTGAGGCTAGTAGCTCTAACTCTCCTCTACAGCAGAGGTAAATTTTGGTCTTGCTTTCCTGGGATGGCCTTTATGAGAGCCAGTTTCATCATGTTGCTTGACGGATTTTGCAAATGCACTTGGTAATACTGTTCTTGCAAGAACTTCTCCAAAACAGCTGACTTTCATGTCTTAAAATAACAATTTTCCAGTATTGTTCCAGAATGTAGAAAATTTATCACAACAAAAAACATTGAATTAGAAAGTGTATCCAAACTTTTGACTGGTACTGTTTTTTTTAAAATAAATGTATACATTAATAAAAAACATAAAGTTAAAATAATACATAAGTAGTCACCTCCATTCCTGAGAAACTCCTAATCAGCATGCAAGTAAAGTGTTGCATAATGTCAGTAAATATTTATATCCATCATGGAGACCAATGAAATTTTAAAACAAGCTCAGGACAAAGTTCTGGAAAAGTGTGGTGTGAAAACATATTCATGTTTTCTAAATCACTCAAACTTGTTCTCATTAGCATATGAAATGAGTTGAGCAGTTTAAATAAAATATAGTCAATGCTGTGATTGTATCAGGAAAATGATCATCACTGTTGTCACACATGTGGTGTTTTGTTATGGATATTTCTCAGGTAGTAATACGAAGAGGTGATGGTTTATCAGTGTGAAGTTATGAGATCAGGTGTGTGTGTGATAGCATGGTACTGAGGCAGAGCAAACCCAGGAGCATGGGGTTGATGATCATTAGCAAGTTTGATAGGGGGATTTTTTTGAATCCTTTTATGTGGATATTCTACGGTACAAATCCCTGTAAATGAGCTTGATTACAAATCCTACTAATCAGAATGGAGAATTCAGCTGAACTATACTATAAACTAAATTATTGAATTTGAAGTCCAACAAACTATGAGCCAAAACACAGTATGTTTGCTGATTTTATTTATGTTATACATATAATACAGAAAATGTGTTTGCCAATGAAGTTTCTTCTAAAGTTTAAGCAACATGGAAGTGACCAATCTCTCTTCCCTAAAAATTTGCAAGTTGCTAACTTCAGCTGTTTCGGAGAGATTATTTTATATGTGCCCCAAAAATTGCCATGTTTCAGTATTATACTGTCTGGCTTCAAATAATAATAATTGAAAATGCAAGTTATTTATACTTCTTTCAGTATTGATACTAAAATTGATGTATGACCTGTAAAAATTGTTGCTTAAATTAAGGCATTTCCTGCAAAATTATGGATCTTTTCCCCCCAAAAAACCCTGTAGTGTCCATAACCATTTCACATTCATAATGCAATATGTAAACAATTGTGCAATTTTAGAATAATGCACTTTTGTGGGTTTATTTCTTTTCAGGTTAAATTTTCTAAATTTGCCATTCTGAATTGTCAACTGAATGACAATTAAGATCAAAAAAGTTATGAACACTACACCTAGATGAGACTTTTTAGAACCAATACCATGTTTTGGCTGTATTTATCTTTTTGCCATAGCTGCCTTTTCATTGTTGAAACATTTGCACTAAACTCTACAAAGTATTTGGCTGAAACAGCAGATGGGTGTGTCCTGGACATGACTGATGTTTGTGACCTTGTCCTTGTATTACCCTGTGTGTAAGAGACACCAGGAGTGATGGCAGTCCATCAGGTCTAACAGTGCATGTTTTTGCAAAGGGCCACCAGTTACATGATACCCAAAGGATTGTATTTCCAACTGAGTGTACTGGAACATGACAGTCTGCTTCTGTTCTATCAGATTATTCATGGCATTAATATTCTTATCTTAATCAATATGACCAGAAACTGCTAAAGTGCTAGATTTGTTATATTCATAGTGGTGATGTTTAAAGATATAGTCTAGTGTTTTTTTTTATTATTATTATTATTCTAAATGTTATATCTGCTGGAAAAAAAAATTGTTAGATGATTTTTGAGACCAGCCGTTTTTAATGACTTATATACTTTAAAATAAACATACACTGACATATTTTATAAAAAGAACATTAAAATATGTTTATTATACTCTAGTTCCTTTCTAGCCTTTCTTTAGCTTTGTTCATCTTACCAGCCTGAAGATGAAGTGACTAATCTGTGAAGTGAATAAGCTAATCTGATGCTTTTCTTCTTATTTATTTATTTATTTTTTTTACAACTTTCTTATGTGGTCATAGGTTTTATATGTATATCTGATAAGTGGCCAAGTGAGATTTTGCCTATGTGCATGTGGCAATGATGTCATTCAGCATCAGCAGCACAGGGATTTCATGGCAGTGCTAGCAATAGCTGATAAAAGAGCTAAAATAAGGCAATCTTACTTTCTTGCTTCTTCTGGATCTCAACAAATGCAGCTAACTAACTGCTTTTCATCCTCCAGAGCCCAATGATAGTTTAGCTAAAATTGCATCTGTTTGAAATTAATAACCGGGCATAAGTCCGGGCAGTTCAGTTCATAATTAGGTTGTAATAAATCAAAATGTCAGTGATAGTCCCAATCATGTCTTCAAACCAATAACAGATGCTTGTAGGCTGTATAATTAATAACACACAAAGTAAATGTGCATAGTATGCAATAGAACACAGCAGACCTGAGTGAATGACTCGGCGATTATTTTGACAGTCATGTTGGTGCTAACACTGATTTGTGGAGTGAAGAGACAACTAAAAGACTCATGTTTAGGCACAGTAGGATATTTATTTATTTATTACCTACCTCCGGTAATGCGACAGTGTGGGTAGATGATGCTGATAACAAGTGAGAACAACATTTCCTGTGGTAAAGTTTAAAATGTGACTAGAAATGTTTTCTTCCTAGCAGTAGATTAGGTTTTTAATGTAGAGTTTGTCATGGTTTCTTTCAGTGGGAAAATATTTTAATGGTTACAACTTTAAAATGCCTGACCTTGAATTTAATACCTGCATAAGATAAATGCATTTCAGTTCAGGAATGCCTGCTGAATTTAAAATAAGAGACTAGATATGTACCTGAATTTCTCCATTTCTGTAAAAACATGTTGAAATCAACCAAAAATCTTGGGCAGTTGTTAGGACAGTCAGTAAATGTGTGTGTGTGTGTGTGTGTGTGTGTGTGTGTGTGTGTGTGTGTGTGTGTGTGTGTGTGTGTGTGTGTAGGCACGCTGCCTCAAGCTGGAACAGGAAGTGGAGAAGAACAAGATCCTTTCGGAGGCTCTGCAGACTTTGGCTACAGAGCATCATGAGCTGGAGCAGTCTGTGGTACGAGGCTCGTCTCCCCGCAGCGCCATTCTCAGCGAGGACGACTTCTACGATGCACTTTCCCGTTAGTGCTCCTTCATCTTCTTTTAAAAGCAGTCATTTTCCAATAAGTGCTATACTGTCAGCTCCAAAAGTATTTGCAGCCTTTTAAATAATATGCATCAAAAATCCATCTTCAGTAGATGCTTTATCATAGTCAGGGTGGAAGTTGACCGAGGCTTATCCCAGGAACACTGGATGTGAGACGTGAGTCTGGAGGCTTGTTTGTTGTTCTTGACAACAATCTATTTTGCAATCAGTTTTTTTGGAATATTAATATAGGGTTGTACACATGTAAAATCTTCCATCTTCATGTTCCAACATTATGAAGGAAAATATAGAACAATGAAAAATGTTGCACAAAAAGATGTAAAAATGCTATTGCAATGAAACGATCATTTCAAAATGTTTATTTTAGTTAATGCAAGAGCCCTTCTGATAGATTATTTTGTAAATATAGCAAAATTGCTCATTGACTTTTCTGTACAATCAACTCAATCTTTTCGCTCAAAAAGTAATTGATTAAATGGATTATGTTATGCCAGCATATTAGCAAAGCAAGCTAATTGAACTAGCCAAGTACATGCACCAGAGGCACCAATAATCTCTGCTATTTCATTCAAAGATAATTTATCTTCTCATTATCTCTATTCACATGTAAATTACAGGATAGGATTTTGTTCATTTATTTGCAGGCACTACTGTAGTTGCAGGTAGGAACTAAATTTGTGAGTAGGTATCTGGAAGAATGCCACCGCACATCTGCTACAGGATTGGACAGAGCAATCATTTGAGCCAATACTTTGTATTTTGTAGCTTTTTGGTGTCATAGCTAATTTACAAAGAATTGGGAATAGTTGCGTGTTTCTGAAATCTTGGCTTTACTCTCTTATGTTTGTAAAAGTACATGTGAACCAATGGGGAGATAGGAACATACAGTATGTTTGACACCATAATATCACCAATGCATGTGTCATACACATGTTTTTCATCATTTTGTAAGCTGTGAAATTAATTTCAGAGTTAACTGCATGTTCTGAACACAGTACCAGTAGTTTAAGGAACAAAAAACATTATTTTGGTCTCATTAATGATTCATTTCAGTAAAACAGTCGACTGCTTTTGAAGTTTTTCAGCATCATGTCTGAAGCTTCAGTGAACTGATCAGGGATTAAAGTAATACATATAATCTAAACAACTTTTTTTGCAGTAAATAAAAATTGTATGTCTGGTTTTGAGTGTTTCATGTGCAGCTTCATTCATCGTAGCATTTCGGCTCCTTTAAAAGCCACCTGATCCCCTACTCTGGTTTCATCAGGTAGCTTGATGGCAGCTTCTCTACTTAGCATGTCCCGTGTGTCTGTGTGTGTGTGTTTGCTATAGATTCCGACTCTGAGCATTCACAGAGCTGCCTAGAGTTGAGTTGTTCTTTCGAGGAAGGGGACGAGGGCAGGTCAGAGCGCTTTGGTAGCGTGCAGAGTTGTTTCACCGGAGAGAGGATGTCCCAGAACGATTGGCATGGTGATGAGGGGGAAGAGGATGAAGGAGCCAAACCCGAAGGAGCCAAAAAGCACAGGTGTGTAATGTACGTATTGAACAAATTTACAGTGTGAAATGACAGTTGCTCCAGGTATGATCCCAAAATTATTCATTAGCTGCAATGTTCCAAAATACAATTTCTATGCAAAAGTAAATATGAAGTTTTTAATAAAATATGTAAAGTTTTATTTTTTATCTCCTCGGTGCTGTGTTTTGTTTTGGTCATAATTTAAATAAATAATTTAGTTGGTGTGCGTCGTAGGAGGAGCTTGCATTAAAATTGTAAAAGACTGATGAAGCGGCCAAGCGTAACGACTAGTAATTTGAACTTTTCATGTAATTTGTGAAAACCGATAATGGCGTTAACAGAGTGCCTTATACAAAGACGAGATGTCTTTATCTGTGTTCACTAATGATTACTTTGTCTGTGAGGCCAAAATTAATAGCAACTTTTAAGAAAATGAATAAATTATATATGTCCAATTCAAGTGGAGAACATACTTCTAAATAAAAGTTTTTCTAATGAAAGTCATTATATGCATTTGATTCCAAAGAGCCAGACTTTCTTGTGATTTAAATGTAGTAATGAGGAATAGTTCTCCAGACTTCCTGTCAGAGTTTTTAGTATACTGGCATTGTTTTCCCTAGAGATGTTTACGGTCTTGTTGACAAGAGGATGATGGACTTTTTGTGTGCACATGCTAAAGTTTTTGGTTATTTATTTCTCGTGCAACACAACACTCAGCCACGACACTCAACTGGACTAGTGATGTGTCAGTCGTGAACTAGACGCCTCAATGAGCCAGCTCTTTTACATGAGCGATGAGAACCGGCTTCCATCTTTACTGGCTCACATGGCACTTTTAATACACTCTAATGTTCCACGTCCTGGATTCGAATTAGTGGCTGTGCCAAATTATACCAGTGGAAAAGTGCTACTAACAGTGTTTATCCTTTCACATTATGAAAAAAATCAATCAAATACTATAATATTCCTTATTATTTATTAAACCATACTTTAGTAGCATGTAATAATTTAAATTTAAAGTGTCATGAATTATCAACACTTAGGAAACTGACCTCTAAGATGTCAGCGTTCAGAGAAAACAAGGCCTAATTGTGGTTTATTACAGCATTGCATATTGTGGTCAGCAGTGCCGTAAAGGGGGTATTTCTGGACGGTTCCAGGTGGCCCTGAATAAATTAGATTTTCAAGGGACCCAAAATCTCTAGCAGTGCCCCTGATTGTGGTGATGTGTGTTAATGATTTAAAATTTAGTTATGCCATAAAATATAGTAAAATCAGTCTACTTTCTTTGTCTCATATGTTTAATGTAATGCAATGCAATGCAATTTATAAGATAGACATAATATTAATCTAGAAAACATCTTCTATTGATGTTTTTTGTTTCTGTTCCTCAGGACAAGTTTGCCAGCTCCCATGTTTTCCAGAAACAACTTCAGCATCTGGAGCATATTGAGAAAGTGCATCGGAATGGTAAAAACACTGAACTTGAACAAACACTGAATTGACAGTTACAGGGTTATATGGTTTTAGTTAATCAAAAGTAGATGTTTCTTTTATTAAACCCGGAATAAATGGATTAAAAAGAAGATGTTCTTAATTACATTGTTAGTGTGGTAGTCTCATGCTCCCTAAACCACTCTTTCATAATTTGAGCCCAATTAATTTTGGCATTGTCATCTTGGAATATTCCTGTGACATCATGGAATAAAAAAAAAAACATTGATGAAAAACCTGGTCTTTCAAAAAATTCAGGCAGTCAGCTAACCTCAGTTTTCGGCACATAACATTCCTGAACCTAGACCTGACCAACTGAAGCAACCCCAGATCATAACACAGCCTCCACAGCCTGTATGGGTGGCACTAGTCATGACGCCTCTTTTCTGGAACAGGGTAAATCTGGACTCATCAGCCCACATGAACTTTTTCCAATGTTTCACGGTCCATTCTTTATCAAACACAAACTTTAGACAACATTAGGGAGTTACTAATGTATTACGGTAATGTGGTTGTTGTCATATTTTCATCTTGTTTTTATTACACTGAAAAAAGTATAGTTCGATAATATATGAAATATTTATTATAGAATTTTTTTTGTGAAAAATCCATTTCAGATTTTTTTTCTTAAAACTAATTATTATAAATGTGTAAAAGGTGAAAATTTTTTTGTTTTGTTTTTATAATTTTTCACGGTTTTCACACACCCAGATTTGTGAGGGTTTCCATTAGGGATTCTTTGGTTATTAATAAATACCACCTTATCCCAACAGGGCCTTTATTCATAGAATGATTACATAAGAAAAAAATTCATTAAGCCATTTTTATATTCATATTGTTCCGTAATTTTCAAAAACACTCTTAAACAAGCATTTCTATCGGTGCTTTGGTTTACAAAATGCAGTTCTTATTAATCAGATCTACACCTGGCTGTAGTTTTAGATTCAGGTGGTTTTAGAGCTGTTATTTTCACTTGGACTTTAAGGCTTGTAGAATGCATTGATCTTGTAATGCAGTATTTTTTTTACTTATTTCATAATCTTTGTGCAAACCTGGACATTGTCTCTGTCTTTAGGAGCTATCTAAGATCACCATGCCGGTTATCTTCAATGAGCCGCTCAGCTTCTTACAGAGACTTACAGAGTACATGGAGCACACTTATCTCATCCAGCAGGCTAATGACACCACCGACTCCATCGAGAGAATGAAGGTAAACTGACATGAAGAACAGGAATTTAAACTAATAGCGGGCATTTATAGGAACTAAATGCTGGATATTATAGAGACAAACATACATATTATATACACAGTTTGTATATTTATTGTATATGTATTTATTGTATGCACAGCACAACATACCACTACAGCACAATAATTACTTACCAGCTTGGTGTGAAACGGCCTAATGATGTATACTTGATGCAAGACTTTGTTCAAACACACATGCCTGTGTACTTGATGTACATCTGCAGGATTAAATGCTGCATCCACTAGATTGCATGTCAGAGACAAAACATCCCTGTCCTTCTGGTTTCCAAGTCAAATTGACAACTGTTTTATAGGTTTATGCACAGTGATGGTAAACACAGCAATGAGTTAATGTTTTGATTATTATTCCTGATTATTATGTACTTAATCTAAATACTAGATACTGACTGAACAGTAAAATAGCATGTGTAGTTCTTTATGTACTAAGTGGTACATGTGTATTTGTGTGTGTGTATGTTTGTTAGTGCGTAGCAGCATTTGCAGTGTCTGCAGTGGCGTCTCAGTGGGAGAGGACCGGGAAACCCTTTAACCCCCTGCTTGGGGAGACCTACGAACTTGTCAGGTGAATATAATACACACACCCAGTTATAATGTGTTTAAACGGTGTACATGTTTCATTGGCCAATTTAATTAATTAAATTTAATAACAATAATTTAAAATGTGCGCTACAACCCATTGGGACTGAATGCGCCCTGTAGTGGAACCCATAATAGATAACCCAGAACAGTCAGTGGCCTCAGGAACACACAGATATACTTAAAAGGTCCTACTTTGTTTTTTCCTCAGAGAGGATTTGGGTTTCCGGGTGATCTCTGAGCAGGTGAGTCACCATCCTCCAGTTAGTGCTTTCCATGCTGAGGGCCTGCAGAAGGACTTTGTTTTCCATGGGTCCATTTACCCCAAGCTGAAGTTCTGGGGTAAAAGTGTGGAGGCCGAGCCGAAAGGCCTCATGACTCTCGAGCTGCCTAAGTAAGAACGAACACAAGACATATTACTTGCTTAATTACATATTGCTGTAAAAACACAATGAGCTGTGTTGTCATAAGAGAATAACACAGGACATGATGATGTATTGTCCCTTACTAATTTCCTACATAGCCTCTCATGTTATCATGAAATCACAAAGCGTAATCCTGAAGATGTCAGAAAACATAATGTTACAGCTTTTCCTGTGACTGTTACACAGCGCAAACAGGGGAGACCATAAATGTAACATAAACACATTACCCTTTAAATCGCATCAACTATTACACATGCTTTTAAATTTGTTTATGTGAAGGATCTGCTGGACAAGTAGAAATGATAACACATTAGAATGAGCTCATTAATATATAAACAGGTATTATTTGCAGCTGCACTACTGTAAGACCTTCTGTTGGAGAAAATTAATCATCGGCTTCTGGCCAATCAGAATTTAGAATCCTACGGCGCTGTGTTTTAACCACTAATGTACAGTGAACACATTTGATTATTTTTTATTGATTAGCTCTGTTTGTATAGACAATGTCAAAAATATTTGCACCCTAATAATAATAATAATAATAATAATAATAATAATGCATTTTATTTATATAGGTGCCTTACTGGTCACCCAAGGTCGCCTTCCAGATCAAACAAGAATACATTATAAAAATAAAATACAAAAAAAAACATACCTTAATTTACTTTCCTATAACTCTTACTCTTTTCTAATTAATTTCGCATAATTTTTTTAAATAGTATTGTTTTTCAAAAACATGTGGTACCATTCCTGACACCCCTTCAAATACACAGTAGAACTTGAATGTAAACAAATGTCACAGCTGTAAACATTTTAGATTTGACAAGTTTATTTGAGTTCAGTTTAATTGTGTTGGACATAATTTATTCTGATGATAATTGTAACCCATTCAGGTACAATGAGGCTTATACATGGACAAACCCGACATGCTGTGTTCACAACATCATCGTGGGGCAGCTTTGGATTGAACAGTACGGTAACGTGGAGGTGACCAATCACAGGTGAGTGATCATGGAATCCCCTGGCTGATCAGGCACTACAGTTATCATTTACTTCAGGATCATACATCATTTATGTATACAAAGGAAATCTTTAACACCCCTACAGTATCTCACCTACGAGTCAGCGCAGTTTAGATCTCTGAAAATTAGACGTTTGGGCAGTTTGCTGGTCTGGAGCATTAAGTAGTGTGTTAACACAATGCCAAGAGGGAAAGCAATGCTCTTAGAGAAGCAATTGTTGCTGCACTTCAATCTGGAAAGGATTATAAAGTCATTTCCAAACAATTTGGACTTCACCGTTCTACAGTGAGAAAGAGTATTCAAAGTAGAAAGCATTCAAGACAGTTGACAATCTCACTGAGCCTTATTGAGCATGTTAAATGCTAACGTCCATGACAGAACAATTAGAAGAAGAAGACTGAACAAGTATGGTTTATTCAGGAGGGTTGGCAGGAGAAAGCCTCTTCTTTCTAAATAGAACAGTAAAATGGAGACTGAGGTTCACAAAACCACATCTAAACAAACCACATGACTTGTGCCCAGAATAATGTTTGGCAAAACCCAAACAGCATTTCAGCAGAAACACCTCATACCCACCAATAAACATGTCAGTGGAGGGGTGATGATGTGGGCTTGTTTTTCCAGCCACAGGACGTGGGCAACTTGCAGTCATTGTGTCGACCATGAACTCCTCTGTATACCAGAGTATACCAGAGAGGTGGAAATATTTCATCAGTATTTCTGATGTTGACAATCCAGTTGGCCAACTTGAGAATTAAACTACAAACAGATATAGATATATAATCTGAAAAGAATTACAGCAAGCTGGGATTATTATTATTATTGTTTTGTAATTGAAAATCAAGTCTTGGTTATGTCACAGAGTTCCTAAAATATGACTCAAAATATAAGACATTCAATAACCTACATCCTACAGTATAATCATACTGTTCTGTTTTTCTACCAGAACTGGTGAAAAGTGCTGTCTCAGCTTCAAACCTTGTGGCCTGTTTGGCAAAGAGCTGCACAAAGTAGAGGGCTACATTCTTGACAAAAGGTAAACTTTACAGACTACTTGTCATGCCACATGTTAAAGACCTAAAAAAACAGAAACAGAAAATCACACTTTTTTTTTTTTTTTTTTTTTTAAGCAAAAAGAAAGTGTGTGTTCTGTATGGGAAATGGACAGAATGCATGTATGCAGTTGATCCAGCAGTGTTTGAGGCTCACAAGAAGAACGATAAGGTCACAGAGGGGAGGAAAAGCAGTAAAGAGGTGTGCTCTCCTTCTTTTTTCTTGATTGTGATTCATGTATTCAAAGCAAATATCTGTATATAATTGCTTAAACTATATTGCATAAATGATGATTTTGCAATTGCAATTTTGTTATTCTTGGTATAAATCTTACTGTAATGAAAATTTTATTTATGTGTAATTTTATTTTACAGTGGATTTTATTTAACTTGTAAATGAATGTGGAGCTAAAAAGAGAATGAATGTCTGTGTGCTGTGTTGCTCATTAACTTGCTGCTTGTTGCTAAATTGTTGTGGTATAAGATGAATAAAACACTTCAGAAGGTTCTGTTATAGGAAAATAATTAACTTTGGACATGGACTGTTTTAGGTTATTTCCACCTAACACTGACTTATGAGCTTGCGAAGGCTGGAGACAGCCGTTTCCTTATGTGTGGTTTAACATGGTTCTTTTAAACTCAAAATAAAAGTAACTATATTATATACGACTTGGAAAGACTCTGCACATAGCTCTCTTTCTGGAATTAAATAGTTTTTTTGTATTTCACTAAAGCACACACAGCACATTAATTGCACTGTAATCACAAACATGTGCACACTCATGCGTTACCCACTCCTTCTCCATTTGAAAGGTAATAGTGTGCTAGAGCACACTCTAAACGACGGAAATCTACATTCAGTATTAAAAAGAAGCTAGCTAATGGCTATGATTTGTGTAATTAAATTATCAGTGTCTCACTGTGATCCTTAGGGGTCCAGTGCTGAGTCTGAGGAAAGCCCACAGACAGGCAGTGATTCTCTGGAGGAGATTCCTGGCAGCCATTTACTTTGGAAAATCTCACCACGACCAGCCAACTCTTCTCAGGTCTCTTAGCAGCCTGTCATATATTCTCACACTCACACTTTTTTCATTGATCATCGGGGTATAGTGATCTGGAGGCTCATTCAATCTTACGCTATAAAAAAAGATGTTTCTCTTTCTCCTTTTCTCCTGCAGATGTACAGTTTTACGTTGTTTGCCATGCAGCTAAATGAGCTTGATAAAGAAATCGAAGCTGCAATTCCCAAAACTGACTGCAGACTAAGGCCAGACATCCGCGCCATGGAAAATGGAGACATTGGTAATGTCTGGATGTGTAAATGTAGATGCTTAAAAATCAGGATTTAATGTCATCATTAACACTGGAGATTTGTCTTTGCCTTCCTGTTTCTTTCCCTTTATTTCTTACCTAGACATAATAATAGTAGTAATAATAATAATAATAATAATTATAGATATTATGTAATATTTCATCAAAAATATTATATTGTATAATAGTTTTTTCTTAAATGTTAAATGTAAAAATATAATAT
>JAQMYG010000007.1:14922219-14937660 GCA_030014215.1 Clariallabes teugelsi
TTTTCATTAAATTGCATGCTCAAAAAATGTTTTGTCTCACTCCCATTTCTTCTTGTTGCATGTTGAAGCTCTACTTGAATCCTTGTTAAGATCCAACCATTTTTCAAGTGGTCTTAAACTTTTGATCGGGACTGTACATCTCAACACCTGTTTTAAGAGGAGAGAATCTAGAGAAACCAACGGAAACCGACATTAAGAACAAGTAAAGCTCCACATAGGTTGGGGATATAATGCAATAACATCTGTATCTAGGCTTTATCTATGCTGTATCAAGGATCTAATCTGAGGTGCTGTACATTGGCTGGTAACGCTAAATGAACTCCTTCTCTGCAGCAGAGGTAAGTTTTGGTCTTGCTTTCCTGGGATGGTCTTCATGAGATCCAGTTTCACATGGTGCTTGATGGGTTTATAAATGCAGCACTTGACGATACTGTTCCAGAACACCTGACCTCTTGTTGATGTTGTTACTTAATTACCTAATGCCATATTTGTTATAGGTTTTTTTTTTTTAAATAAACATTTTTGTTATAGAATGTAGAAAATAAATCCACACTTGTGTCTAATATACACAGTATATGCTGCTTTGCGACAATGACATTTGTTAAAAGCATTGTACAAATTCACAAAACCGCTGTATTTATACTGAGATTAAATTACACACAGGCAGACTCTATTTACTAATAAGGTGACTTCTGAAGACAGTTTGGTTTTTGGATTTTAGTTAGGGGTATCAGAGTAAAGGGGGCTGAATACAAATGCACACCACACAGAATTATATTTGTAAAAAAAAATATTGAAAACCATTTATGATTTTCCTACCACTTTACAATTATGTGCCACTTTGTGTTGGTCTATCACATAAAATCACAATAAAATACATTTACGTTTGTGTTTGTGACACTGTAAATTTGCTTGATTTTTTTTTTTTTTTTTTTACTAAACACGCAAAACATGCCTTTCTACTGTCAACTGTCAACTGTATAATAAAAGGTACCTAAGAATGTAAATATGTTGATTAAATTCTTAAACATTAAGCATTTTTTGTGAAGAGACACTATTATAGCATATGTCTGTTGGGGGGGATAAAATTAAAACAACTTATTCCTTTTCTTATTTTTTAAAAAATATATCCTTAATTTTTTTTATCACAGACATAAATTTAACTTGAAATAAACAAAAACAAAAAAATAAACAAAAAAATGCATGAGAATTAGCTAATTAAGAATTACCTAAACCCCACTTTTATTTTACATGTAATTAAACAATTTTTTTTCAACAGCGTTGCTGTTAATATTAATACCTGAAATATATTGACTGAGTCAATATATCTCCAGAAGAGGATTTTGTAATTGAATAGTTATATTTGACACTCACAGGTCAAAGAGGTGTGTGTGACGTTCAGATTTGTCCTCATATCCTTAACGAAGGATTTAAAATAGCCCCGGTTTTGTGTTTGCTCCATTAGTATGTGTCAGGGGTGTGTAGATAAGTTCATGACCTCACCTTTTTACATCTGACCCCTTTCTCTTTCCTGTCATTAATTTTTTATTAAACTGATGTGATCGCAGGGGTATAAAAGTATAAGGATGAGCTTGGATTTCTCACACAGCTCCAGTTATATCAGTCTAAATCCAGTCACGGTGACCATCAGCATCATGAGCAACGAGCGTCTCCTGATTCTTACTCTCACATGCTTTGTCTTTGTCTGGCTCGGAAACTGCGAAGATTTAGTTGAGAGTCGCTCAATTGAAGATGACATGAAGGCTCAAGAGGAAAAAGAGCTGGTGAGAGTTTTTTTTTTTTTTTTTTTAAACAAATTACAATTGCATTTTTTCTTTTTCAAACATGACTTTTCTGAAAGTGGAGGCTGTATAAAGATGGATGAGATAAATGAAAAAAAAAATCTCATTTCTTTGTTTTGATACTGTAGATCGAAGCTCTTCAAGAGGTCCTTGAAAAACTGAGGAATAAACAAAATCCATCCACAGAGAAGAGGTTAGGCTGGGTTCCTTCGGTGAGACAATATATAGACTATATGTGTGTGTATGTGGGTGTGTGTATTTGTAACCTACAAGATTCTTTTTATTTTAAAACGACCTAAAGACCTAATTCAATCTATGTAAATTGGACATTTACGTGTATGACTAATACTTTATTTCTTGATATTTAATTAGCTTATCATAAGTAAAATATCATGTAAATATACGATCCTTGCCAAGAAATTCCCTTCCTGCATGTTAACTTCTACAATCCATACTGGTCTAACCAGGCATTTGCAAAGAAAGCAGGCTAAATGTTAGCAAATTTACTGTCCGCCCACATGCCACCCTGTAGATATGTCACTTCGGTGGCAGTTACTTAAGGGGTCAGGGTGCCAGTTTGACACCCGGTTGTGACTCGCACACTATGGGCAATTTGGGAACACCAGATAGCCTAACCTGGATGTCTTTGGACTATGGGAGGAAACCGGAGTACCTGGAGGAAACCCACCAAGCGCAAGGAGTCCACGCACACAGATCCGAGATGTTAAAACATTTAAATCAGGGGTACTTATCCCACTACAGTCTGGTTAATTATCCATAATCAAACACATACAGATAGCTATAGCACTAATTACATGGATTGGCATGGGAGATTATAGAAATAACCTGAAATTAATGGATGCTACATTGAATTGATAGGATGCTAAAAGAGCCTGTTCTACTGATGTATATTGTTATAGTGCAGTTATTGCCTGAATGAGATTTATCATATTACATTACATAGTCTATATATATATATATATATATATATATATATATATATATATCCCTTGATGTATTTAATGCTTCAGTGTGATGCAGGGGAGCAGTGTGCCATTCGGAAAGGTGCTCGTTTCGGGAAGGTGTGTACCTGTCCTGGTGGAACCACGTGCAGCTTTTCCATCCTGAAGTGTTTGTGAGACGATGTGACTTTTCTCCTTCACTACGTCTTTTAACTGTAAATAGTGGCATCCATAACTAAAATAAATGCATTTTATAAATATTACCTTTTCATCTGTGTTCTTATAGTGTGTCAGAAGATCTGACCAACTGAGACGATTTGTTTTATACAGGTTTATAATCCAGTCACTTATATTTGGTGGTTAAAGGTCTTACTTTGGGACCTAACAGTGGCACTCTACAAGTCCTAGGATTTAAACTGATGGTGACAAGAGCATTTTATGAAACCTACAAACAGCTGAAAGCATCTTGTGATAAAAGACAGCCTTTTGTTGGAAAAAAAGCAATGACAAGGTGGTGCAGTGAAGAAATGTTACTGTTATGTTTGATCACTATGACAGCATGCCTTAAAGGCTTTAAAAAATTTATTACATTATATATATATATATATATATATATATATATATATATATATACATACAGTAATATACATACACACACACACACACTGTATATATGACACACACACTCCACATAGTCTAAATCTAATTTAGAAATATATGAACAATGTGCTATTATTTAATGAAGACAAACTTATAATAATCAATATGGTGAACCTTATTTATTAATTTATTTTTAGTTTGTCGTTATTTTGTTCTTTTGGAATGAGTCTCCAGTGCCAGTGCTTTTTATCATTTTCCACCACAATGTGTTTTTCAGTTTCTCTGCGACATGACAAGATGTGTTTAAAAATGTGTTTAAATGTTTAACTGACCAGATTCAGCACTTAGATACCACTAGATGGGGCAAAATGGGTAGTCTTTGAAGCTGTGTGTGCCATAAATCTGTAGACAGTAACAAATAATGAAATATCAATATTGTTAAAAGTTAAAAAAAAAAAAAAAAAAATTAGATTGAGTTTAGATTTTAAGTGTTAAATTCACTTGTTGGCTTAAAACTCCATGGACCAGGAATTAAGGTGGTGATGTTTTTCCACCCCATCCTTGGCAAACCATGTCTTTATGAATCTCGGTTTGTGCACAAGGCATTGTCATGATGAAACAAGTTTAGGCCTCTTTGTTTCAGTGAAGGGAAATTTCAATGCTACAGCATACAAAAACATTCTACACAATTGTGTGGATCAACCTCTGTGGCAGCAGTTTAAAGAGACATACATATGGGTGTGACGGTCAGGGTTAGATATTCTATAGGTTTGTAAAAACCTGTGCCAGATCATATATGCAGATTGGATGATCTGCAGTGGTGACACCTAATGTAAGCAGCTAAAGGACGAAGAACATATTTCACTACTACACAAAATACCAAATACCATAAGTTTCCTGAATTCCTTGAATTCCAGATGACTCTTTATCAGATGTGCAGTGCACTACATATGGTGTAATAGGCACAGTTTCTCTTAAAACACAGTGAACTTGATGATGCAGTGCTGAAACAGCAAACATTGCATCAGAAAAGAGGAACAGGAGTGGAAAATAGATTAGAAATGACTGGTCTAACTTATGCAAGGAATAAAACACTCCATTTCTTGCTGTTATCAGAAAATATTCAATGACAAGGTGCTGTCTTGAAGAAATGTTATTATTAATACCTTGAGGATTTGATTTTTTTTCTATTACAGCATGCTTAAAGTAGTATTTGGCAACAAATGATTACAATTAATTACATCAAAGTGATGTACAATTACATCATTAAGGAATTGATCTTCATAAACTTTGATTTTACAGTTATATTTATTGCACTGTGAGATACAGTAGTTGCTTTTGTCACTTATGGCATGAAATGTAAGATGATCAGAATCCAGTAATTAATAGTGCCATAGTATATCTATACAACAATAGATATTAAAGGAACGAATAAACTTCAAAAATAGGGGAAAGAATATTATATAATGTAATATTAACAGGCAGCACTGTTGCCTTGCACCTTCAGGGTCCGAGTTTGATTCCCACCTCGGGTCTGTGTGCATGGAGTTTGCATGCTTGGTGGGTTTCCTCTGGGTCTTTTGGGTTTCCTCCCACATGCAGACTAAGCTAACTGCTGTTGTGTGAATGAACATGTGAGTGTGTGTACGTATGCATGGATTGGCACTCTGTCCAGGGTGTACCTCACCTAAGTTACCTGGGATAGGCTCTGGGCCCCCTGCAGCCCTGTAAACCAGATAAAGTGGTATAGACAATGAGTGAGTAATTATAACAATGAAAATAATGCAATTAATGAGGAACAAAAGTTCATTAAAACCAATGAACGGTGGTTTTAATTTTGGACAAATGAATAGTAATGTTTACTGGCAATACATCTCTCCGTTTTTCTTCATTACTACTACCACGTTTGGAAAAAGTCTAAATTAACGAGAACTTCCCTGTAGAATCTGGGCGTCACTTCTGTGAGATTCGATTGGCTCAAATGTCCTGTCCATCATCTTGTACACGCCTCCTCATATAAATAAGGGGCGTGGTTGCTGCGCCTCATTCGACTAAAACTTCTCAACATGGCGTCGCAGCGCATCGACGGAGTGAACAGAATGGAAAACGCCAGCGCAACTTCATCCCATCCCGGTTTTAGCAGTGATAAATATTCTTTACTGGTCGTGGTCGGGGAGCACACCGCTGCCGGCTCCGTGGAGTACCTAGTTTCGGAGATTGACCGAGGTAAAGTTGCTATTTTCTTCCTGATAAATCGTTGCAGGGAATCAGGAGGCAGCAAGGCTTCCTTGGTTTTTTGGGTTTGATCCGATTTACAGGTGATGGGTAGTGAAGAGTTTAGGTTCACTTACAAAACAAAATCGGCTCCATTTTGCATTTTAAATAGGATGTGAGACCTTTTTGGCTTTACACGGACATGCCATAAAGATAACACTAGTTCTGAGGTAGCTGGCTGAATCCTAAACGCGTCTTTATTTGAGACAAGGGCACTAAAGCAGAAGGCACTGTGTAGTGCACATACTGTACATACCACAGGCCAGAGTGAGTGTGGAGCTGTAGATATAATGCATTAGTTTTTATAGACTATATAAAACACTACTCTTACCGTGTGTAGTCATCTCTGAGTGTTTATGATTTGGTGTTCTGTCTGTTAGAAGGAATACAATGTTGTGGCTGGACTTCTGTTTCAGGATAGAATGAATGAAACTAAATGATTTCAAAGGACTGTCAGGATATTATGCAGTGCACAATAGTTATGGTTTTAAGACATGCTGGTCCAAAAATCAAACTTGGTGATGCAGAATTTTTTTGTGGCTGTCAGTTCATTGATATATGGATATTTTCACATATTTTCACATTCTAAGCTCTTATGAAATAATTTTGTCGAATAATTTTTATGACTTATTTTTTTGATGATTCATCCCGTACTAGTCTTGTTTATCTAATTAAAAGCTCTCTGGACCGTGTATGTCCCGCCCCTGGTGCTGTGTCTTGCTTTACAGTAGCTGCTCACTATCAGTACACATGGTATATCAGTGTGTTGTTGCCTGTCCATGCTTGTTATAGAATAAACAGTTTGAGTTTATATATTCGGAAGATAGGGGAGTTTGTTATGCGCCGTTTCTTCTGCGTGAGAAGGTACAACCTTGATACTGTCCCTCGAACACTGTCAGGGCTTCCTCATCAGTAAGAGTCAGTCGTATCTCTTTCTCAACCTCCCAGACACGTCACATGGCTTTTGATAACAACCCTGTGGCTCTTTGTTTTCATCCCCATTGCTGACACTGAAGTGCAGCTCACACACACACACACACACACACACACACACACACGCAGCAAATCTCAACATCTAGGATCTCGTCATGGTTAATGGGGTTGGGCGTGGGTGAAGGTGGCATTGAGAAATCCTACACAGCTAAAACGAAAAAACAGATGACTTGTTATTCATGTTGCTTTTCTCTATATTTAGCTAGTTTGCTACACTGTCAGGCTTGTTTAACTTGAGTGGAGGTGTGGAGTATCTCAAATACTATTGGCTGTTGTGACAAGCACATCAACACACCATCCCTCTGACTTCCTGTTTCAGGAAATTTGTCAAATCATGGCTCTCAAACTATTTTAAAATAATTTCATAGTTTGGCATAAATATAAAAGTATTATTATTATTTTAAAAGTTTAGGGCTCGTTTACCTTCCAGTCTCTTTCTAAAACGCATCAGAAGGTTAACCTCATAAACAAGCATTTGTCTTCAAACACTGGGGCTTGTTTTGTATTTATATACCATTTAATTGTGCCGGAAAACATATATATCCTTAATAACGTAACATGCACATCTGCAAACATGGTTTATATATGCAGTGCATCATTTTACAGTCCTGACAGGAAACTGCTGAGTCGACGTGTCCTCCCCTCTACTGCACTGTTCTTATAATGAACAGCAGGAACGCTGAAGCTGGGCCACTTGAATATAATTTTAACCATGTGGTAGACCACAGCTTTCATGCAGAACAGTTCTGAAATGCAAGTCATATGAATTCTGTTGTTTTTGTAATTTTCTAATGAAATTGGTTTAAAACAAATCATTTAAACTTACAGTGACCTTCATCAAATGGTGAAAGGAATAATTGAAACCAGACTACTTTCACATTCACGCTAGCAGGCTGGGTCAGGTTGGGTGTGCCTGGAGAAACGTTGTTTTTGATTCTAATAAAAAATAGTATAGGATATATGTACACTGATCAGCCAAAACATTAAAACCACCTTCCCTTTGTGAAAACCGGGGCGGCTCTGGCCCCTTGGGGAGTGGCTCCGCAGGACCTCTGGTGGTGGTGGGTTGCGGCATGGGGCCTCCATAGATCTGAATGTTTGTCCGTTGCATCGCATGGGTGCTTGATCGGATTGGGATTTGGGGAGTTTGCAGACCAGGTCATCTGCCCTGAGCACTTTGCCTGCTGGGCCCTGTGTATTGTGAGCTGTTGTGCATTAGGTGTTCTGGTGCTTTTCTATCTTGGCAGTGCGGTTTGTACTGCATTGACTTGACACTGGGTGCCCATGATCCTGTCACCAGTTTACTCTTATTTAGTTGATGATTGGTATTGTTCAGTTCAGCTTTTGATGGTGTTATGACTGATTGATATATGTTGTTTAAAGTGAAGTAGTTAATCACAAATAAAGCTTTGCACTAATCTGTTGTTCTTTCCTTTGATTTGCAAAGCAATCAAACTGCTTACTCACTAGAGGCACCACGATTTCTGTTACTTTCTTGAAGCATTTTTTTCTTGGTCTCTGTATACATTTAACAGAAGGTCTTATAAGATTACATGTAACTACAGCAACAACATCACACAAGCTTCATAAGATGGTATGTGGAGTTATCTGAGGCGATTGTTTGTATTTATTTGTTAGCAGTATTGTATCTAGCTCGGGTCAGATGTTACAAATGTAATGTAAAAACATATGGCATAGTATTTAGCTAGTTTAACTGCATTAATACAAACTAAGAGAAAGAATTAGATCATGATTTGTATCCTCTTTCTAACATTTCACTTTCTAAGATCACGCCCTCAACCAAAAGTCAGACTTTTATTGGTTTTCCGATCGCTCGTTAAAAATCTTTATGGCGTCTGGCAGAGACATTTAGTTTTTTTTTTGTCTGTAACTTTATCTGAAAGTAGACTGTGCATTATAAACAGAAGAGTTATAAGACAGTTTTTCATCAAACGTTATTTTGAAGTTTAAATATGCATCAAACTCTGAATATCTGTTGCCTAACCTGAGAACCTAGTGAACAGTCTGAAGGAGGAAAGGGGTACAGAGGGTTTAAGGAGAGAGCACTGTAGATACAAAAAGGAAAGTAAGATATGAAGAAAGAGGTGGAGTGAAAAGTTGGAGCAGGATGGATTAGAACAAGAGAGAGAGAAGTTAATATAGATGGGGCAATGAAAGACAGATAGAGTGGAAAAGTGGAGCGGGAGAGCAAGATGAGACTGGGTGACAGATACTCGAAAAGACATGTAGAGAGAGATTTAAAAAAATGGAGGGAGGGCGGGAGAGAGAGAGGAAGAAAAGACCAGTAAGGGGACTCACAGGGAGGAAAGAGGAACAAAGATAGTGTCAAAAAATAGACATAAGTGGAAGATGGGAGGAAAGTGATAATGGAATAAGAAAAGGAAAAGGAAGAGAGATGGGAGAGGGTAAGATAGTCAGTAAGGCAGTGAGGAGAGATGTGCTAGAGAAAAAGACACAGGTAAGGAAAAGGAGAGAGATGGGAGATTAAGGCTGTTGCTATAAATACTGCAGTTGGTTTACGTCATTCTGGCTGATCCGAGCGAGAGAACACGACTTTGTCCTCCACGTTTAGTGAAGCTCCGCCTCCTACAGTACACCCTGCTCCAGAGGCGAAAGCAAATTTTAGATGCCATTTCCTGTACTGGTAATGAGGCATCTGTTTGCCATTGATTTGGGTTCAGGGAATGTTAGTGGAAAAATGATGGTTGAGAGGATTTTACAAACACACCACCACCTTGTGACCACAGTGCGCCTGACTGCTCCGATACTGCAGGGGGTGCGACTGAAACATTCATCAGTCTTTTGTATCGATCACAGCCTTGCCTGAGCTTCCCTATGACACGGCACCAAAGTCTATACATGATGTCAGTATATAGTACATGTACACAATTATATCACTTTTTTTACACAATTACATTAAAGTTTTTTACGCAATTATGTCGGATTGTTTTAAGCAGTTAAGTCGTGTTGGCTTATATCATTGTTTATGCAGTAACTTTGTTTATGCCATTACAACATATTGTTTACATAGTATCTTTTTGTGTACATTGTTTACTCAAATATATCTTATCGTTTGCGCATTTGCATCACTTTATTTGCACATTTTTTATCATTTATGCGGTAACATAACATTCTTGAAGGAATTGCACATTCTTTTATTTGGTCAGCTAAATTGTGCGTGTTTTGTTTTTTTCTACAGTTGTGTTGTTTTGTTAGTTGAAGCACTCCAAACATCATTCCACCATCTGTGCATGAGGCATGTGAATGGTGCTGTGTGCAGGAGATTCAGCTTCCTCATTGTGCTTCATTTATCAGCTCAAAGTCCAGCAGTGTGTAAAGAGGAAGCCATGAGTGTGTGTTCGCATGGGTGTATATCACAGATCATTCATGTCCTTAGATTGCTTAACGTTGTCTCTGTTGTTTCTGTTTCTTTCCCCATCCTCTGATCCTCAGTCGTTATCCCTGCTGTTCTGTATGACGGAGAATTAAGGAACACGTTCCCTTTATTTATTCATTTTTTTCACACCCTGACTACCAGTTCCTCCTTTTCCAAGTCAGTTGACTCTGTTGCGCAGATCACATACAAAAATCGGTCACTTGCACAGCAGAACTGCAAGGTTTTGTTTTTTTTTAAATACTTTCCTGAGAGAAAATTATAGGAAGCCTGCTTTCAGTATGTTTGGCTCTTTTAAAGCATTCTGAGGTTTTCAACAGCATGCTCGAAAAAAAGGATGAAAGTGAACAGCACAGGGGGCAGGGCGGCTACCTCGGTTCGCTCAGCTGTGTGTTTGCATTGTGAAAACGGATGCTAATGTGCAGCGGCATCTTATTTGTGCATGAACGTCTACACCCAGGTTAAAATTCTTTTACTGGTTTAAGCAGTAGTTGATGTTTAATTTAATCCTTTTGCTTCTCTGCCTTCATCCTCCATGAAATGTGCTCTTTTTTCCTTACTGGTTGTTTATTTGTTTACTGTTTCCTGTTTGGTTCCACTGCGGGTTTTGGAATCTTTTACATTCTTTCTCAGGATCAGTGGCTTGAATGACAGCCTGCTCTTTTATGGTATTGATATTTAATATTTACTGTCTAATATTTATGGTAAAAATCTTGTTAAAATCGTCATGTTTGTGTCTTTGAGCCAAACAGTCATAGTAAAGGTGTGGCGTCCATGCTTCAGCTCCGATCAAGAAGATATAAGACCTTTTGTACTTCAATCCTAGTGAAGTGAAGTGCACATTGTGTGTGCCAGTCAGCTGTAGTCGAGGAGGCATGTCCTCAGCCGCTGTGCTTCCTAATGAAGGGGGCATGGCTTCTGTCTTTCATTCATAGTAGTCTCTTTGAGTTGTAGTTGTATTGAAAGGCTGTGTAACATCTGGGCATGTCGGTCAGAGTGAGTGAGCTGCCCTTTAGTTGAGGGTCCTATTAAATGACGCATGCTTTGACATTAATTTCCAATAAAGGAGGTGTTGTCTAAATGCATCAGTACCAAAACAAAATTCATGGCCTCTCTGCATATCAATATTAAAGAATGGAGGTGTGGTTTCCGTGCTTGTCCTGATGAAGGCTAAATGTCCTTTGTAGCAGTGAGTCCCGGTGAAGGAGGCGTTTTCTCTCTGCCTGTCAAAATCCTAATGATAGAGGTGTGTCATGTGCTTGTTAGGGTGAAGGCATGGCTTATGTCCCTGTCAGTCCTAATAAAGGAGGAGTTGCTCTCCGCCATTCATTCTCAGATGAAGAGGCGTGGCCTCTGTGCCTGACATCCGAATGAAAAAGAAGTGATTATTAACACAGTATTAAAATGAGCCCATCTAAAATCATTACCTTGACAACAGAAAAAATCTCTAAATGAAAATAAAACTAAACTTAATTTTTTTTCTCATGATCGATTAATCATACTTAAAATCTTATGCAATTTTTTATGCAATATTTGACACTTGTATACACACTTTGAGTGGGCAAGTTTCATCCTATTTTCGTGTGTGCGTATCTGTTTTGTACATTTTGGAATAAACTCTGGTCTGTCCATGTGAAGTTCATTAAACATGCTAAAGTGATGTGGTGGTCTTTAGTTAAATTGATGCTTAATTGTTTTTTTTTTATTTACAGTACAATCAAATTTGATTCATCTTTTATCACAATTTAAAAATCTGTGGTGAATGTGCTATTGTAATTATTTGCATTAATCCAAAAAGATTGCCATTGTAGTGTATTCTGCCTGATTTTCTCAGTATTCTTCTGGTTGGCTTCCATTTGCTTTGGAAGGAAACAAGGAATTTGTTAATCTTTTGGGGAAACCTTTTTGTTTGTTTTCTCTGGAGTTGCTCTGAATTGCTGCTTGTCTAGCCACAGCCATGTTGGCGAGTGTATGTCCAAGCACACATGGTCAGGCTGAATTTCTTTTTCAGGCTAACTTTACTTCTGTGCGTTGCTGCCGTGGAACTTGGGTTGTTACCTCTCACCCCTGAGACAGAATGTGACCTCATCAGGAAGTGAATAAATAGAAAATGTGTCACTGTCTCAGAGTGTGTTTGCCAGACATGTCCCTGCCAAATACTTTCAGTTACTTTGACATCATCTGCCCTGTCCTTTTTTTTTTTTTTTTTTTTCCCCCCCCCCACATTTCTTGACATGTTCGAGTAAATAAAAACACAGATGAGGTCATGTCTGTGTTTGTCGCTTGTAGACGAAAGCCACACATTTAGGGAACTGATTTCCACAAACTGTACTGGTATAGATTTAAATGTGAGTGTGTGTGCGCGCGTGTGCGCGCGCGCTCTGGGTTTTATTCAGATTGCCTTCCACTAGCTCAGTAGAATAAGCATATAGTACACTGATATTGGTTTCTCTGCGTCTTGATTTTGGTCTTGTGGCTTCGACAGTAGTGCAGCTGCTAATATGCTGCATGGTCTAATACGTTAGCGTTTCTATAGTAACAGCTCATTTACCGGGACTTGCATGGTGTTCACCATGCACTCAAATAATCATTGAGCAATGATAAGTGGCAATAAAAAGAGATCAACTGACAATCTGAATGTGTTGAATGACCGGATTATTACTTCAATGCATTTTTTTGTCTTTCCTGATGGAACAGGAATATTCCAAAATTACAATGCCAAGATTCTTCAGACTTTTCTTCAGAATTGTGCCTCTGGGAGAATGAGATATTATTTTCACACATGAATTGTCTACCACAGAGTCCTGACCCAGTGAAAGGCTTGTAGGCTTGAAAGCGATGTGCTGGAGAAGACTTTACAGAGTGGCTCGACTCTCAAGGCCAAACATTAACACAGATCTTTGTGCAAGATTGTTGAAACAATGCCTTAGAATAATCAAAGCTAAAGGCGATCGAATGAAATATGAATGTGCCTGGGCCATGTATTAGTCTTTTTCTCCACAGTGAACAGAGTTCCAGTCATACACAAAGTGGTTTAAGAGCAGACTGGTTGTTATAATGGCCGTCGTTGTGCTCTGAGGCCCCCGGCTAAATCATTTATACAACTTGTGCTTTATTCACAGCAAAAATGTTTACTGTGGGAGATAAAAGCCCAGTGATATGCCGTATGCTCCACCCGCTACACTCCCAGTGTAATTACTCTGCACTCTGAGGTCACATTTACAATTACATTTCATTATCTCCTGCTGGGTGCCAAAGGCCATAGTCTGGCAGGATATAGAAACGTCCAAAACACAAGTCCGCAGCATCCTGGAGCTAATTTTAACCAGCTGAAAGATGAGCAGGTTGGATCTTTTCCTCTTCTGTGGGTGGAAAAGGAGAACTGCAAGATTTTTAATATTGTTGAATTATTTTTTTTATACTAGAAACACATTCATCATTGTGATGAGGAGATTAAATTAACAACCTTTTTTGTTTTTTTTTTCTCCGTTCTCTCACTGAATCATGTGCTGTTGGAGATGCACAACAATATTCTTGTTCTATAAATAAACTTTGTCCGGTAGCTATATTAAATAAGGAAGAAGCATGCAGTGTTGGCTGTTACAGGGAAACCATCAGTGATTAGAGTGGTAGCAATAACTCTTAGTTATTTATCCATAACAGCATGTCCCTGAAGTATATCATTCCTCTTGCAAAACAGCAATGACTGGCATTTATATACATCAACAAATATGTCATACATATATAAAACAAGTTCATTTGTGTTTTCACTTGTTATATCAGTGATAAATCTTGATTCCCTCACTGTCATTTTTTCTCTTTGTTGTCGAGAAACCACAACACAAAAACCACAAGAAACCTGAATGTTAAAAAGCATAGACACTGCACCTTCCGTCCATAAAGGTTGCATATAGATCTCCCTACAGAACAAGTCACCTTATCACCATTTCTTTTCAAATCAGTTTATCAAGTTATTTGTTGCCTATGTCCTCTCATGCAATAAAATGAACTCAGTTTTATCAAGAGATTAAACCTTGTTATTGGATTGAGTTTAAACATTTAAACATTACAAGGTGAGGATTTCATCCTTTTAACATAACAGCTTTTTTAATTCAACCACTTATAAATTTCATTGTGATGCACCACGCAGCTATTAAATATTTGAGACGTTTTCACAAATCATTGACCATTTTGTAATTATTATTCCAGGAAATGAGCCGCTGGATGTGCACACAAAAGATGAGCAAAAACAGTGCTGCTAGACTACCTTTGCCAACGCAAGAGCCAAAAATTTGCTGAAAATTAGAGATGTCTGGTTGGACAGGACTGAAATAATTATCCCACCCTTGGGTTAAGAAAAAAAATAAACAAAGTATTTTGGGAATTTCCTCACAGAAACACTGCAGATCTAGATGAAAATTAAATTGGGTATGAGAAGCCAAGTCTTCAAATAATAATAATAATGTGAAACACATGAAGTCTGTGCCACTTTTCTGCTCTGTTTGGGACACGCCCGAGTCTACGTTTGCTTTTTCTGCATGTTAGGTCTAATGTGTCTATGCGAAAGTGAACATAAATGATTGTGTGACAGTGTGCTTAATGTGCTTTAACAGACCTTTCTGTTTCTCTGTTTATGATGTAGGGATTCGCTCCTGGGATGTGGACCTGTCCTCCTGCAATTTGGACGAGCAGCTCAAACTCTTTGTCTCCAGACATTCGGCTTTTTTTTCTGAGGAGCTCAAAGGTATGATCTAAGATTCAAGATTCAAAGAACTTTATTAATCCCAGAGGGAAATTGCTTAAATTGCAGTGACAACCTTTACTCATTTTTCTGTACAGAGTATGATACTGAGAGTTATCACTTATACCAAAAATATGCGAATAATTCATCAGGGGCTAGGAGTCATCTTTTGCAGCCCATATGAGCGCAGTGTTATATTTGAGTGACAGCTCGAGTGAGTGACAGTATTATTATTTGACACCCTGGAAGCCTCGCCTCTTTTTACTTGCGTCAGTAACATTTTGCCCGGTGCTCTCATCTCTTTCCGGCTCCAATTTCCTGCTTCGGCGATTCATCAATACGATGTCCTTCCTTTCTCTTGCAGTAAATAGAGAATGTCTTAAGTTGCACATTGATTTGAAAAAAAATCTAACTATGTGCTCGACTTGAATAACATTTAGTATGTAGTTAACTAGATTTTTTTAAGAGTGTTTCTGGAAAACATTTGGCCTAAATATGAGAGAAAAACTTTTTTTTTTTGGAAATGGAAGACTTCAAAAATATTTTTACTGGTGATGATTATAAAGTAGGGATGCGACGATACCACTTTTTTGGAAAACGAGTACGAGTACTTGCATTTCAGTACTCACCGATACCGAGTACTTAATAAAAACA
>JAQMYG010000007.1:14938469-14957299 GCA_030014215.1 Clariallabes teugelsi
CGCCACAGACGAATTTTACCCGCATTTGGCGGGTGGGCGGGTGCCAATGTCAAGCCCTGATACATACATACATACATACACGCACACACGCACACACATACACACAAGCCAGAGCTGGGGCGGGGGGAAACTGAGGTGAATGCATTGACATTCTGAAACAATTACAAGCCTAAGTCAATTTAGTGGTGATTACCAAAGAAGGGTCGGAATGTAAATGTAAAAAACTTAAGCCTCCTCTTTATGAAAAGTTAGAATTAACATTGTGGTGTTTGCACCAAACGGGCAAAACATTTGACCAATTTATTACAAATCTCCTGCCTCATAACACGTCAGAATCACCATTTGATTCAAACTAGAGCGGTTAAAAACTTCCATATGCACCCTTCTAGTCCATTCCCAGCACGTAAACATTTCTGAGGTGAAACCAGGAAGTGGTTTTGTCGGAGGATTAGAGCCAGAATAATTTTGTTGCCATGACAATCCAGGCAGCATTAACGTAGCATGATTAAAATAAGAACTGAGGGTAATTCTCTGATTTTTTCTACCGTATTCTAGCAACACATTACATTTGAATTTGAAATCTGATTTTGTAACGTTTCTCAGAGCCATAAGGAAGAATTGCACAGTCCTCCTTGGGGTGTTATTTTTACACTGCAGTCTGTAGTGATCACCCACAGTTGATGATGTAATGGTTATACTTTGGACAGCAAAAAATGTGGGCTGCTTCTAAAAAAAAAAAAAAAGTTTCTTGATGCAACACTAAAATGGTTTTAATAAAAGGTGAAGTGATAAACTGGACTGGATTTCCTTGTGATCTTTGTGATGGGTAATGCTTCAGAATATAATGATTTATCACAACGGTTTGTTGAAATGGTCATGATAAAAACATTTTTAAAAAAGGATACATTTTTGACACGTTGTGTATTAAGAGTTGGGTTTTCTAACACCCTGCTGGCAAGACATTAGTGTTGAACGATAATAACAATAACAACAACAATAACAACAACAATAATAATAATAATGACAAAAAAACAATAAATAATATGTAACAATATTAAATTATAATTTTCCTCATAGACACTGTAATACCTCATAGATATGTATATTGAGGCACAGTTTATCATGCTATTTATACTAAATTGTCCAAACATCCAACCCCAGAGGTTAGGAACTATTGGACATGGTTTTGAAGACTGAAATGGAATTGGAGAAGAGAACGGAAGTGAAGATATGAGCAGCTGACGGTACAGCTGTCATTCCCCGCCTTTAAATCACTGTCTAATGCCGGATTGTGAACACATGGCACACGACTCAAATTCCCCACCATGACAAGATGGCAGAGATCATCAGCCCCTGCAGCTGCTAAGGGAAAGAGGATATTACAGAAAATAAACACAATTAAATTAAAAATACAATATTAAACGTTAGACCGAGTGCCGAAAGACGACGACACCGATGCCCTGTTTACCTGGTGTTTACATCTGTCTCGGCTGATCAGATCACAAGGGGACAGCTGCAAATCAGAGGTGTTTACATCTCACGTTTTGGATAAAGTGGTCACGTACGAAGGGATTTAGAAGGATACCTGCTAGTCAAAGTGGTAAGAACCCAAGCTATACACGTGGCATTTCCTGTTTAGGAATAAAGATGGGGTGTGTTGTTCATTATAATAATTAATAATAATTAATTCATTGTGAAGTGAAGTCTTTTAATCCTCTTGTATTACAGTAATTTGTCAATGATTAATGATTTATTTATTAAATAATGATCTGTTACATTTGTGGAACATCCGAAAACAAGTTAGTTTGCTCTCTCACTTATGTTTGTTTTATTTCTCTCTCTTGAAGTCAGAGATAAGAAAAAAAAAATACCTAGAGCCCTTGCTGAAGGTGAAATAGTGAAATAAAATCATAAAAAGATGATGTGCGTTAAATCATGTGCTATTCAGTGGGCTAACCGGTTTATCCCTATTGATGGAGAAATAAAGAAATAATTATCCAATGAATTTGCATAGTTAACCAAGGTGCAGGGCAATATTTCTGTCTTCTCACCTGATTGTGAAATGTAGCAATGTGGTATTGTGCACATAACACAATGTGAGTAACATTCACCCTATTTGTGTGTGTTTTTCAGGGATGAGCGTTATATGACTGACATTTCAAATAGGGACATTTTACCTAAAATGTATTGACATATTACCTATAATAAGATTGGCTAGTAGGATTCCCACTTTGTGTCTAGACTTGCCATTTACTGTTGCCGTGTCTCAAGCAGTGCATTATCAGGTGTGTATCTCAAACTGTGCATTACCACAGGGTAACTTAACTCACTCACTAACTCATCATCTATACGCTTTATCCTGTATTCACTCACACACTCAATTCAGGATAACCTTACTGATCAGTTTATATTTACATTTAGGCCTTATCCAGAGCGACTTAGATTTTTTAAATCTCATTATACTGTACATATGAACAGTTGAGGGTTAGTTCACAGTGTTAACTTGGTGGTCATGGGGTTTGAACCTGAGACTTTCCGAATCGTAGTCCTATGCCTTAACTACTGAGCTACTCCTGCCCTGTTTATAGAACATGAATTGACAGGACATCAAATGCTGCAATGTGAGATTTTAGCACTTTTTAACTACATTTCAGTACTGCTAATTAATAACAACTTGAACTAGCCATGGATTGACACTTTAAAATAAATATTTTAAAATTCTATTTTAAAAACACAGATATTTATGTAACTTATTTAAAAGTATCTCACACCCTACTCCATTTGATGTCAACCTTTTTCTTGTTTTTTTTTTTTTTTTAATTTTGTGTCGTGCTGTTTTGTCTTGTCATTTGTTTTGTTCTGGAAGCTCTGTCACTAAAACTAATTCCTTGTACGTGCAAGCGTACTTGGCAATAAAACTCTTTCTGATTCTGATGTTATCAAAACACTGTGCAATTTTTTGGTGGAGTGTTTGTATAATTCTTCAGATCTATGGTGTAAACAAAAAAAACTGGCCTTTGATGTATAAAATTAAAAATTAAAAGTAAAAATTTATCATAAAATAAAAAAAAATCTTTATATAACATAGCAGAAACTATTTAACAATAAAAACAACATCAAGGGGAAATAATTAAACATTGTTTTTAGTTTAATTATGTACATTATCAAAGATTAAACATACCACTTATTAAATGATTTGTTACAGTATGGCTTATTATTTAGTGCACTAGTCCCTCTAGAGCTCCTGTAGTCTGTAAGACTTCCTCAGACACACAGAGGATCCTTGTGGGTGTGTGTGCGTGTGCGGTCCTCGTCACATTCAGGCAGGAGGCTGAGTAACAGGCGAGCAGTTGCTGAGGAATTCATAACGTCAGAGACATCACTCTCTCCACACACGTAAACACACACCATCTGTCTTCCTCAGTCTTTCATTTACACCCTCTTCTAAGAACCTGCATTGTGTTTGATTTTTTTTTTTTACCCAAACACACACACACACACACACACCATTTTTCTTTGTGTTTATTTTTAAAGGTTTACTTGTATGTAAACTTCTGTTTTATCAGAAAAACTGAAAAAAAATTTCACCTGATTTACAGAGTTTTTTTTCTTGTAAATTGCCTAAATTACTAATCACAATGTCACATTTAGCTCCGCCCACAAAACTCCATAAATGGGGAGAGATCTGAATAACGATGAAGTGTTATTTCATTTCTGTCCTGTAGCTCAGTGTTTACATCCCCAAGGAAGCGCACATTAGCCTTCACTCTCCCTCGTTGGTAGCTGTGGTAAGAATTTGCCAGTAGCAAATTATGAGGAAAATAGGGGAATTTTATTTTATTTATTTTCAGAATTAAATCTAATCAGTTTCTGGAACACACATGCTGCTATGGCAAACGGAGTGAAACATTTACTTCTGCAAACACCATAAAGAACTGTTTTAAGGTTATTTCCAAAAAGATGTCACTTTAGGGTCATTGCACTCAGCCGAGGTGCATAAACAGGAGACTGGAGTGAAAAGGACTCACGCTGGTGAAACAGGAGAACGAGCCTTTCCTCTCTCCCTCTCTCTCTCTTTTTCTCCCCAAATCTTTGGCTTGTGTTCTAGCAGTGAACTCGCCTCGCAGTCTTTCATCTTCCTAACCCACCATTTTATCGATTTACTGTCAGACTCTCTTGGAAAAATTGTGAACCTGATTATTGACTGAAATTTTAACCAGATGGCCTGGTCATGAGTTTCTGTGTGAGTGTTCAGGTTGAGCTAGCATTAGTGGTGTACGCACTACACACAGCGAATCACTCTGCCCTAATATGGGCTTTTAAATGTTTATTGATTAGCTCACACGTTTATTCAGTTTATCACTTATTTCACTCCTGCTTTTGAACACTGCTGCTTAGTTTCAGTAGGTAGGTGTGTGTGTGTGTGTGTGTGTGTGTGTGTGAGTGAGAGAGAGAGAGCGAGTGTCCTGTTACACCTCAGGGGTTTGTTGCTTCTGTTAAAACTTCCTGTGCTGCTTTTTTAATGAAAACAGCTATGACTGCATTGTCCCACATTGCATCAAATACTAATGAGACAAAGTAAAATACTCTGTCGTGCTGTTATAGGAAATGAATCAGTGTCTGTGTGAAGTGATAAAGCAGATTTACTGTTACTATATCAGAGTTAATTATTTTCAACAGCATGAACCAAAGTTTCTCATTCTTTGTATGCCACAGCAATTCCATTACAGTTTAAAGTAATTAAAGAGCAGCGTGTCATACTTTTTACCTGTAAACTATTGCATTTACAAACTCTTCCTTACATATACCTGCAGGTATAATCAATCTTTTCCTCACCAATCTCTTTTTTTTTTTCTCTCTTGATGGTAATAAAACCAAAACAAATGCAGCTGTCATGTTAGCAATAAAAATATTAAGTTTGATAATTTCAATAATTTTCAATAATTAATAAAGATCTTCTGACCAGTCAGAATGCAGTATTATATACACCACTGGTATAAACATTAAATATTCACACAATCCATAAAAAGCATAAAAAAGCTTTCTGATGTTGTACTTAGCACTGTAAGTTAGGTTTAATTCCTGATGTTTGTCTTGTACTAAAATCCATAAACTAAACACAACACTGAAACTCTGCTGCCCCCTTCTTTAGCATAGACAGTCAGTAAAGGAAATAATGTTTACCGAAGCTTCTTCAGACAGAAATCACCTTAATCAGCAGAAACTTCATGAGAATATGCAGCTAGTGCATATAAGTGCTACAAAGATTAATAATAAAGCTTAATAAAGCTAACTCCGATTATACTGCGTTGCAGAGAAAAAAAATATCAGAATATTACTGAGACATGTTCTCAATATCAATAATTATTCATCTTTATTATTGTAACATGATCATCTACAACATTTGTAGCTGTCATATTTACAAACTAACTCAAATTTCTACAATACACGTTTCAAGTTTAATGCTTTTATTTATGGTACATGAATAATAGTTTGTGTAAAAAAAAATTTTTTTTTAAGTTTTTTTTTTATTTTTTTTTACAATTTTCAAAAGTCCCTACAAAATGTTAACTATTCCTTTAGTTAAATGTAATAAAATAAATGCTGCATTTGGCTAAAGGTAATTTCTGGAAATGCGAAGCGAAACCAAACCACTCGCCTAACTCAGAGCTGACATGAAATTAACAGAGCTACTCAGAGTACTGTATTAGCATTAGCAGGAACAGTTATCTTTTAAAGTTCACTGCGACAACATAAACTGCCTGAAGTATAATTTCAGGCTTACATACATGACATATCTGATTCACACCGATGTTGTAACAGCAGTCAGTGTACAGGAAGGAAGAAGCTGCTTCCTATCATGTGTGCTGTCATGTTCAAGGTCACTTTTTGTTCACGCTGGCAAACAAAGTGACGTGTGACTTTATTTTTGATTGGAGGACAGGACTCCTGTCTGGTGATGGGTGAATTGAAAAGCATTGTTAAAGCCATTTTGTGCAGTACTTTTGGGGGAACAAATTATAAATGCACTAATGAGCATGTTTTACCAATTTTTCGGTTTCCAGTAAACCTGGAAATGTAATGTGAAATTTACTCAAAAGAATGACAATCTATTTAATTGCCACATTTACGTTTTTTTTTTTTATGTTGAGTGTGCACTATTCAAGGTCATGTGAATGAACTGTTGCTAAAAAAAAAAAAGGAAACTTATTAGAACAAGCACATTTGTTATTGCAAGAGATTTTCTAGACAATTTAACAGAGTAATGGAATAGAATGTGATATAAAAGAAGAGAATTTTCAGTTGGATTTTTCTGTTGTTGTTTGGGTGCTGTGATAAGGCAGTGCATGGCTGGTGTTATTAATTTCCCTTTCAGCATTTTGCCTCTTACTAACAAAGACATCAACAACTTTTTATGTGCTTCTGTTAGAGCCATAGGGGAAATATTTTTACTGTGTAAAGCTCAGGTGTTTTTCTGCAAGTGCTGTTATGCATCCCTGATGAGTGTGCTTCTACCCCCCACCCCCACCCAACACACAGCAATAGATGGGAAAAATTGCAATCTAAACACAACCAAGGAGGAAGTCAGTCCTCCACAAACAGGGTTCTTCAGAATACAGCTTGGTTTCATTTTAAGCTTATTTCAAGCAATAAAAACATTTATATTTTTTAGACAGAGGATACAATAGAGAAAGCAATTTTTTTTTTTAATACTTGAATAGTTTTTCATTCAGTAATGACATCAATATAATATTTGTGTACAGTTCTGAAAGCATTTATGCTCTTGAATTTTTTTTTTCTTTATGCTAATTAGATGATTGTTACTTGTTTTAAGGAAGGCTGCAACTAATGATTTTGATAATTGATTAACTAATGAAGCCCCCACCTTCCTCCTACTCTCTCTCTGTCACAGGTCAGAGGACGCTACAGCACAATGGAGATGTTCTGGAGACCCAGGTGGTTGTGAACCCGTCCCACAGTTTAGTGTGTTCAGAGGTCAGACATCACCAGTCCTTAATTTGTGTGTTGTATTTAATTTCTATGAAATCTTCTTAACTAACAAGCATTACACATGTAATAACTTTGTATATAAAATGAAAAACAGATCACTTTATTAATCACAGTAGTGGTGCCTTTTTTGATAATCTGAATTTTTTTATTTCACTTCCTTACCAATTTAAAGTGTTAAACTAACTGACTTGTAAACATAATTTGTCCGAGTCCTCTTGACATTTTCAGTCCAACTCCTAACAGAAATGTAAAAAAAAAAAATTGCGGCAATGTGGCAAAAATTATTGTGCTTTGCCATGAATAGATTTGTTCTGTCTATAGCCTACTTTGACTTATTTAAGTGACCATAAATATAACCACATGTCAGGGTAAGAAGGGAAGTGCATGAAACGATGCACTCTGTCATGCATAGTGACCACTGTACAAAGCGCTGGAGACAGTGTTATGGAGTTCTAAGGTTGCTTCATTTTGTCCAGCCTAGGCTTAGCATCATTTTGTGGCAATAAAATTAGGTCAAATAATGATCTAAATGTACTGAATGGCCAGGTTATCACATCTGTAGAGTTTTTCTTTCCTGATGACACGGGCGTATTCCAGGACTCAAACTGCTAAAGAGTGGTTCTGGGAGCATAAAGAATAATTTTCACACCTGAACTGGCCATCAGATTGTGTGCTGTAATCAAGATTATTATTTAATTTTAATTTTTTTCATTTTTAAGGTACGTCGTCTTATTACTGATGTGTCCCGACACAAGCTGCTGATTTTGGCTGGGCAGTGTGTAGAAGACTCTGGTGATCTTGTATTACAAACTGGGTGCTTTTCACTTAATGACTTTATCCAGATATTTGCTCATGAAGAGGTGAGGACTTGGACATCTTGTCTATGTTTTAATACCTGATTGATTTCTTTGTTAAATTCACTATTTAAAAAAAAATCTTTTTAATTTTACTGCAGATTGGTGAAATGTTAAGTTCTGCAGACCCTACACAAAAAGCAAGCCTCACACTCAGTTGCCCCATATCTGGATCATGGAAGAGCTCTATGTTGGAGAAGCACAATTTGCAAGACTTTATTGAAATCAAGACCAACCCAGCACCAGTGCTGCCCGAGATGGAAGGTCTGCAGGAGTTTACAGAGTATCTTTCTGAGTCTCTTGAACCTCGTTTGGCTTTTGAGCTCCTTGAGCCTCCAAGCACGGTTGGCTTTCTAAAACTGTCCCGTCCCTGCTGCTATGTGTTTCCTGGTGGTAGAGGAGACTCTGCCTTCTTTGCAGTGAACGGTTTTAACATCTTGGTCAATGGTGGCTCTAATCTGCGCTCTTGTTTTTGGAAACTGGTGAGACATTTAGACAGAGTAGACTCCATTTTGATGACGCACATTGGTGCAGATAACTTGCCGGGTATGAACAGCTTCCTTCAGAGAAAGACGGCAGAGCAAGAAGAAGAGGATTCAGCTGGCTCCCAGAGTAATGAAGAATGGCAAAGGAACTTAATATCTCCCGAAATTGGGGTTGTGTTCCTCAATGCTCCTGAAAGACTTAAGACACTCCAAGTTGACCCTAAGGTCTTGCGTGGCTGTGATCAGGTTTCACTTACACTACAGCATCTAGACAGGTTATCTATCGCTCCAGAATCCCTCAGTCGCCCTAGCAGCCCAAATATTGAACCACTGATTCTTTTTCAGAAGATGGGAGTTGGCCGTTTGGAACTGTATGTTCTTAATCCAGTGAAAGGTAGTAAAGAACTAGAAGCCTTTATGCAAAAATGGCCTAGTGGTGCCTCCAGTGGGAAAGGTTCAGAGATTCCTTTACCCTGCCTGGTTTCAATATGTGCGTTGTTGGTATGGCATCCTGCTAGCCCTCAGGAAAAAATTGTTCGTGCTCTCTTCCCTGGTTGTACGCCACAGGCAAAGATATTTGATGGGTTGGAGAGGTTGAAACATCTAAACTTTCTTAAGTACCCAGTGGTAAGTTTAAAGGATCTAGAATCATCTAAACCTGATAAACAACCAAAGCGTACAGAGAGCAAAGAGAGCCTTAAATCTCTTACCAAAGACCCAAGACCCGGGAGTGCCTCGCTCATCAAAGACAAGGTAAGCAGAGCTGACATAAATAAACAAGACACTAAACTTAAAGCCAAATCTATAAGTGAAACTGGCCAAAAAGAAAGTAAAGAAGTGGATGAAAAAACAAAACCAAAAGATGACATGAAACAGAAAATCTCTAAGCCTGAAAAGCAGTTGGTTAAAAAGGAACCAATAAAAGAGGAGAAAAAAGAAGTGAAGAAGAAAGAGGAGCGACCCTCGACAAGTCTTTCTAAGAAAGATGAAAATGTTGAGAAAAAGAAGGAACCTGTGAAAAAAGACTTGGGATCCAAACCTAAAAAAGATGTTAAACCTGAAATAAAGAAGGAGATTAAAAAGGAGGTTAAACCAGAGGAAAAGAAAATTACAACTAAACCAGTTGTTAAGGATGCAAAGAAAGCATCTGATGTGAGAAAGTCATCAGGAAAGAATGGGACATTAAAGAAAGACTTGACAATCACTAAAAAGGATAGTTTATCTAAAGGGATGAAGTCAAAATTGGAGAGCAATGAAGAGCACAATCTAAAACCAAACACTGATCCAAAGTTGGCAGTGGAAATTCCTGCAGACTTTAAGAAGTTACAATTGGAAAATAAAATTTTGGATGAAGAAGGGAATTGTTTAGATTCTACCGCTGGAGGCACTGAGCAAGCCGAGAAAGATCAGCTTCAGCTGAACAGAGCACAAGGTGGAACAGACTTGGCAGAAACTCCAGAGAAATTTCGTTCTACAGAGACACCCTCTGCCTCAATGTCTGCTCTGGGATCTCCTTCACCACTTGTAAAGACACCAAAAAGTGAGAAGAGTGTCAATTTTGATCTCACACCAGTGGAGCACAGATTAATTGATGAAGTCCATAAAACGGTCTCTCCAGCAAACTGTCAGCCTCCTGAAAATAATCATCAGGGCACTGGTCTTGAAGATATTCATGAGGCGGTTAGCTCAAAAAGTCATCCGACTGTAAATTCCACATCTTTTAAGGACATACTCCCAGATGCCTCATCCGGAGTCACGTCCCTACCTGCTGAGGAAGGTTCTCCACACTCAACTGAAGTTGACCATTCTCTATCAGTTTCTTTCGAGCAAGTAGTCCCCTCTGTTGGTCAGACTGAGGATGGCTTATACACCAATGGACATTCGGAGGAAAGTGATTTGAAAGTACATATGTCTTTACCTTTAAGAACATTCCATAATAGTGAACAAAACTGTGACGGGTCTGAGAAACATCTCTCTGGCCCACAAGGTCTTTTCCCAGATATTCCGCCTCATGATGTTGACCTTTGTTTGGTGTCACCTTGTGAATTTGAGCACCACAAATCTTCAGACAACCAAACAGGTTTACCTAGCCCAAGTGATCAGTCTCAGGATCCTACTAATTCACTTTCGCAGTGCAAGAATAACAGTATTTGTTGTTCTCCACAAGGCCAAGAGACAACACCAACCTCACTTAGTGACTCCCTTCCTACAGTCTCAGACTCCGATGTCCCTCCAGCTACCGGAGAGTGTCCTTCAATTAGTGAAGACTTGGATTCTGATGACGAGTCAGCTGACCTTTTCCCACCCCATCATCCTCATGATCATCCCAGCAGTCACTTGTTTCACATGGATGCATCACATTCCGCTCCAGATCCCCCTCCAGCACCAATGAAGGACTTGCCCCCCCTCCCACCTCAGCCTGGTGCCTGCATGGTTGACCCTGAAGCCGATTCCCAAGGAAAGTCTTCGAAGAATGTAGCTCCAAAGGTCAAAAAATCAACAGGTTCTGGCACACAAAAGCTGGTTGCTGCGAATACTTCAGCACAAAGTAGCAAGACAAAGCCTGGTTCTCAGGCAACAACAAGTGGTACACTTAGGTCATCGTCAAGCTTGGATACAAAGTCTGCGTCACGAAGTACCATTGGTAATGCAAGACCATTATCAGGAAGTGCAAAACCGCCATCAGGTATGCATCACTACTGTTTCATTTCACAGTATGTGGCAGGTTTTGGAATGGTAATGTTGTAAACTAATCCTGGAGATCCTCCGGTTTCCTTGCAGAGTTTTGAGCATTCCCTTATTCTTCTGATTGTGCTTTTCCCTCACTCTGAACACTGGGGGAATGGGGTTAGGAGGCTTTGGGGTAACGATATTAGATTACTGATATAGAAAGTTCCAATTTCAGCACTAGCAAAGTGCCACAGTTGGGTTCTTGAACAACCCCTAGATGTGTTCTCAGTTTTAAGGTGCTTGATGAGTGTTAAACAATATGAATGATAATCAAATGAGCTGAATCAGGTGTTGGGATTAGAAGAAAATGAAAACTCTGTGGAGCATTGGATGTCCAGGAAAGTAAGAAACGAATCATGGAACTTTATAACAAGTTTTTTAAAAAGCCAGGTCAACTCAAACATTATTAGCATCTCCTGTCTTTGCAGGTTCAGTGGGTAACAAGTCAAGTGCTACATCGCTTTATTTGGACCTAGCATACCTACCCTCTGGTTTTGCGGCGTCTACAGTTGATGTGGAGTTTTTCCGCCATGTGCGCTCTTCCTGCTACATAATAAGTGGGGAAGAATCATACAAGGACTGTGTCATGAGGCCCATACTTGAATCTCTGTTGGAAGGCAAGGCAGCCTGGCCACACATACAGGTCGGTTATGGTTCAGCTTATGTATAAAATGAATGAAGTGCCTGTGGAATCCATTTGCAAATTTTGTTCCTTCATCTGACAATGTTCATGCGGGCATGGTTATGGTGGTTGTTAGTAGGAATGATATCAACCTTGTCCTGAGGTAACTAAAATTCCTTTAGTTAGCCTGATCAGTCTTGCTAGCAACCTTTCTAGCTAGCATTTGTATGTAGTTTATTGAACAGAATGTTATTTTGGTTTTATGATGTTACATTATTATGTTCAAAACAAAAGAAGTCAATTATTTTCTATATATAATATTTAAAAGTGAACTGTTATTTGTCTTTTTTCTGCTGTTATGTTGTTAATCATTTTCAACCCACCCAGCTTAAACTAAACATGGAAAGTTGGGAATTTACCAATTTATTCAATCTTACTGTAACTTCTCTATTTTCAGGTCACTCTGATCCCCACATTTGATTCACTGACGATGCACGACTGGTACCAAGAGACACATGAACGACAAAAAGAGCTAGCAATAACAGTGTTGGGGAGCAACAGCACAGTGGCCATGCAGGATGAAACATTCCCTGCTTGCAAAGTGGAGTTTTGAATAGGAAGTGGGAAAGAAATATTACTAAGAAATCACTTGTGTTTTATTCACCTGAGCACTTGGGTTAATTTAGCTGTAACTTCCTTCGAAATTCTTGTCCAAAGCTTAGTAGCATTTACATTACTGCTCAGATAGGGGATAATTGCATAAGCCCAGAGATTGAGCCTAAAAAATAAAACAATGACTCTCCATTATGGAAGGTTTACCGAATTAATGATAGTATGTTATGGATATTGTGTGAACAAAATAAGTAAACTGTTTTTTTGGTGTTTTTTGTTTGTTTGTTTGTTTGTTTGTTTTTTGTTTTTGTAGTGGTGAAATATTGATTGTTTTAACAGTCTCAAGCTGTATAGACTTTATAGATGGATCATGACAAGATCATGTTTCTTATTTTGCTCATTACTACACTCTGTTTTGCATGGTTGCACAGTTTGGATTTTCAGCACAAATGGGGAAACACAAAACACCGTGGACTTTCTGATGGATAGGGGGAGGATCAATGGTCATTGTGCCGGTCCCACCGGATTATGTTTATTATCTCTAAATGGCAAATGTTTTGCTTTGGTTATTTGTTATAATCAAGCATGTAAATTTCTCATGTTTTACCCACTCCCTGAACCTCAATGATTGGTTCCTCTATAGGGATGAGATCACAATTGCATGTTTGAACAATTTGATGTCAGTATTGTTTCATTTTCACATTTGCTCTCCTTGGTAACCACATGCACCATACAACAAGCACCAGTGTTCAGCAACTACTTGTTAACTGCAGCAGTGTATTTATGCTGTGATCAGCTAAAGCTTGTAACTTGGAATGTGCAGCCAAAAACGAGGAAAGAAAATCTAGAAAATGGACGCCTTAAACCTGGAATTCTTTCGAGCAAGGCCAGGAAGGTCTTCTCAACTCGGCGTATGATGTCATGTCAACACTGAATAAAATTACACTTCTTGACAAGATTTTCTATTACCTTAGATTAATCAACATACACAAGTTGAATCTGTTAGACTCACTCACAGTTTACTGTTTTGAGAAAGTAAGTACATCTTAAAATCATGATCAGTGTTCTGTTAGCTTGCTAGATTGTTATCGAAACACTCCTGTACATGTTTTTGTGATTTCAAATGCACTAAATTAATTACACAAGTTTAAAGTTCCAACTTCCCACTTCCAAGTTAAATTAAAAGCAGCATACAGGCGACCCCTTGCCGGGAGCAGCCGAAAGACTAACAACAACATACAGTAACATATATTGCATACAGCAATATATAATTGTTGTTCAGAACTCGTTTCATCAGGTGACAGTGCAAAGCCAATTGTTTTATAAAATGTAAGTTTTATATATAATTTGTTCATATAATTAGCTAAAAATTGCATGACAAGAAGACACTAATCTAAGAAATTGTTACTCTTTATCCTGGATTTAAAATGTCATGTTGCGGTTAAGGACAAAGTGGTTTGAAGGTTTTTCAGCATCTAAGACTAATTTTTTCCAAAAATTAAGTGTACACCATAAATCATGTTATGCCAATTGTAATCAGTAACATGAGACTTTTTTTTTTTTTTTTTTTTTTTGGTCTACTGTTTGCTTTAGTTTCACCTTGCAGCTCAGAGCTAATGTAAACAATAAATTGGCAATGCAGTCAAAGTTGTGCTAAGTAACGATAAAGAACTGACGGAGCTCACTTAGTTAGCAATATTAGAGGATGTGTCTGATGCTATTGAGGCGGTATTAGCATGAAAGTTAACATTTTACAAGCTGATCTGTTGAAAGCGAATCTACAAGGAAAGAAGGAAGAGAACTGGACGGAATAAGGGATTAAAGCACTTCTGCATGGCTATCTCTGGGTAGAGAGGAAGCCAAGGACTAATGGATCACGTTCAGATGGTCAAAGTGGAAATAGACCAACATGACATTAAAGGAAGTTTCAATCAAAGCTCAAAATTTTATGAAATAAATCTTAGACACCGCTGAGCATCAAGTGTTAATGATCATTGTGCTAGAATAAATAAAAAAATGCCATGAATTGCATTGCAGAGATGCATTGTTAATCAAAACTTTGGGATTAAACCTAATACTTTTAAAAGTGGAGAAATGTTTGTGCTTGTGTACCATTTGGCACAACATTGAGAAAATTGAGCATGTTGTGAAAGATTACTGTACGTCTGTCTGATTATGTCATGGTTAATGGAGGACTAAGGACTGTTGATATGAACATCCTGAATAGTACAGTTCTAGAGGAGACTTGGTTATTTTGAATTACGAATCACTTAAACACTATCAAATTCAAGTCAGTTGAACAAATTTAATGCTTCAGATTTATGATTTGCATATTTATAAACTGAGTCACGTGTGAGTGAAAATCCATTTGCATTAAAGCAGTCTGCACTATTCAAATCTGTGCTCTTGCGTCTCTCTCTCTCTACCTCCCTTTCTTTTTTTTTTATTACTCAGACATTATTACATCAGATTTAATTATTTGTATAAGTATTAAAGTCAAGGGGTTTTAATGAATGGAACTAAACATTACAGGTATAGCAATATGTTCATGTGACTTTATTGTTAATATAATGATATAACGGGCTGTAATCAAGACTGCTTTATCAACATCTAGTCAAGGCTGTGTCTTAAGATAAGCGAGTCAAATCCTTTTAAAGTTTGTCTTTGTCTTTTAGGGTAAACAAGATTTGGTCTACACAAACATTATATGAAACATTATATGAGGCCATTCTTAGATTGGTTCAGGGCTAGCTTTGATCAAGTCAAGACTGTGTCTTAGAGGTTGATGGAGGTTGATATCAAGACCATATTTAGCAAGCCCAGTGGCCAAGATCAAGATGAATCCAAGTACAAATGCCAATAATTCCAAGTCAGATCCTGTGCCACAAAACCAGATGCAAGCCCTACAGCTTAAGCAATAACAGTATAGTAACTGCTCCAAAATGTTTCCAGATGCATGGGGAGTTACAGAAAGAAAGGTTTCCTTGATTTTGAGTAGATCAGGTACTATGGTGTCTCTGCTGGTTTTAAAAGCAGATTTACCAAACTAGAACAAATTCAACTGAGCCAAAGCGCACACTGATGTAGGTTAGATGATGATTAACACACAATGTATATGGAATAAATAAGCATTAGTGTCTACCTGTACACCTTGATGACAACCAGTAAGGTAGGAGTTGTAACAAAATGTAAGGTAAATGTTTTTGCAGTAACATTCAACCCTTTCAACTGTTAAAACATTTTTCAAGTATTTTTTAACTTTTTGAATAAACCTAGGCGGCACAGTGGCATAGTGATGAGCACTGTCGCCTTGCACTTCCAGGGTCCAGGCTTAATCCCATATTTGGGGTCTGTGTCCATGGAGTTTGCATATTCTCCCCGTGCTTGGTGGGCTCCCTCTGGGTACTCCGGTTTCCTCCCACAGTCCAAAGACATGCAGGTTGGCTTTCTCAAATTGCCCTTAGAGTGTGAATGAGTGTGTGTGCGTTTGTGTGACTAAAATGAAATTCTGTTTCTGTAGTTCCTGTTTTAACTTGCACTATATGGCGAGAAGTTTGGAGGTGTAACTTCACACCCACATTCCTAAATCATGGGCAATAGTATTCATTGCCCCTTTGCTGCTGTAAAAGCCCTCACTATTACACAACTTCCTACTTATTTCTGGAATGTGGTTATTGGGCTTTGTGGCCTTTCAGCCATGTTACTGAGGCCAGGTATAAGAAGTCATGGCATGCAGTCCCCATTTCAATTTATCTTCTATACAGCCTAGTCAAACTATATCTTTATGGTCCGTCACACTACAGTAGGACAAGTTTTATCCTGTCCCCTTAGTTTAAATGAAGGAAAATCATAATGCTACAGCATACCAAGAGGAAAGCGCAAAAGTCTTTTTGTATATGATGATGAGGTGTTTACATACTTTTGGTCATATGTTATACATCACAACAGCGATAAACCGTCATATCCTCATTAACATCTCTTTCTTTTTCTTGGGGGAAAAAGCATGCACTGACCCTGACAGATCATACAGAGTATCTGCTGTACACGTCCCTGTGAAGAGTGTTTAATATAGTAATCATAACATGATCAAAAGGGTACATTAATATACGCCTGTGATTAATTTTTCAGACAGACCAACTACTGTCAGAGCTGTGCTGTATTAAAGAAACAATCAGTGCATATTGATCTGAAAAAATAAAATGTTTTATGTATTTTATTCAAATAATATCACATTCAAATACTTTTTGGTGTAAAGCGCAATAACATTTTGCCCTGTGACATGACTGGGGTAATTTTTTGCCACACTTTAACCCACATTAGTGCATTTCTCGCCCTCTGCTGGACAGAACCAGACATCAAGGAGAACATTTTGTGTCCTCAGTTACTTCCTGCTTGCTGGCTCCACTTCTATATATTGAGGTCACTTCTAAGTGTTAATTGTTGGTTTGCCAATACTGTACATCTGAAACAAGTGGTTTGCAGAAAAAAATGCTCAACTTAAATGGTTTAAAATAAACAATTAATTAATTAAGTAAAACAATATAAGGTCCCTACAAATATATTTAGCTCAAAGTATCACTGATAGCTTGTGTTTTGTCAGCATGAAATCATACAAATAAATGTCAAGAGCTGACAGAAAATTCCTAGGATTTTCACACAAACCAGTTCTCATAGTATTGTGAACATTTTATATATACATACAGCAGTTCTCCAGGTGGAAATGTCTTGTTAATTAGAAAGCTCAGAGGATAATGACCAGACTGCTGGCAAAAAATCCACAGTAATACAAATACCCACTCATTATAAACATGATAAACATATAAAAATCTCATGCTTTACGTGTTAGTAGTAATTTTTATACATTTATAAATCTGTTATTTAACATTTTAGACTGAAACTACAGTACAGCAGTAACAGGTGCAACAAACACAATAACAAGCTAGCTAGCAGGAGTTGCATTAGCAACAAACTAACTGGCTAACTAATAATGTTAATGATAATTTGTCATAAAAATGTGATTTAATATTCATCTAAGTCAAGGGTATTGTCAAATATAATGTGCCTAAAATGCTAACACAAAACAAAATCTAATCTTTCATTTCTAGTCTTTATTAAACACACTCATTCAACATTCAAAAGGTTAGTGGAAAAAGCCGGTGAACCCTTGAAATTAATAACTAGCTTATTAATTGTGGATCAGACCTGCACATTGTTCAAGAGGAATTTTCTCTGTTGTGCTCCTGATGTCATTGTGACTGGGTGCCCACTTGTTGGTAGGGTAGCCACAGTCCCAAAGTGTTTCCATTTGTAGATTATTTGCTTAACTGTAGACTGGTGAATTTCTAAAGTCTTTGAAATCACTTTATAACCCTTTCCAGCTTTATGTAAATCAACAATTCTTGATCATAGAGCTTCTGAAAGCACTTTTTGGCAAGGCATACGTGTATTCTTCTTGTGCAGAGCAAACTCAAAAGATTTGGTTTTTAACAATCAAAGTAGCTCTAGCCCACACCTCCAAACTCATTTTCTTAACTAGACTTCAAGTATGCTAACAGACTCCAATTAGCTTTTTTGAGGTCATTAACTCAAGGATTCACATACTGTTTCCACTAGCACTATGAGTTTTTTTAATGGTTGTTCTCAAAAAGACATGAAAGATCAGAATTGTTTTTGTGTTAGTAATTTAGTCACATTATATTTGTCAATATAATTGACTTAGATGAAGATCAGATCACATTCTATGACAAATTAATGCAGAAAACTGGCTCCTGGTCCAGGGTGTACCCCGCCTCGTGCCCTAAATCTCCTGGGATAGGTTTTAGGTTCCGCAAGCCTGTACACAGGAACAGCGGTATAGAAGATGAATTAATGAGTAAACGTGTTGAAAAATTATTACCCTAGACGAGAAAAGAAGCATATATGGTAACTTCACTGACCTTCCAACCAAAAAAAATACAGGAATGTTTTTTATTTTTTTTAATAATCAGAAAAGTAGAAAAAGAATTCTTGAAAGAAGTCTTGAAATTTGTAATTTTTAAATGCTTCAATGAGTGCCATACAAATAGCTGCAAGTACTGATGCATTACATAGGTATCTGAGTGCAGCTAAACATCTAGGCTCACCCAAACCAGATCTTTGGAAAGTAAAAAAAAATAAATTTTAGTTTTTTGTCCTAAGCTACATAATGATTACTATATTATCTCTATTAAATTATAGTACTGGAGTTATGTACCTTCTTCATATAAAAACATCCACTTATATGAGCTCACAGACACTCTTGACAGAACTTAGCAGAGAGAGAGAGGGAGAGAGATTAAAGTTAAAGTTAAGCCTTTATTTGTCACATATACAGTGAAATTCCTTCTTCGCATATCCCAGCGTAACTGGGGTCAGAGCGCAGGGTCAGCGCCCCTGGAGCAGATAGGGCCCTTGCTCAAGGGCCCAACAGTGGCAACCTGGTGGAGCTGGGAATCGAACCGCCGATCTTCCGATCAGTAACTCAGTGCCTTAGCCCTC
>JAQMYG010000007.1:14988008-15030676 GCA_030014215.1 Clariallabes teugelsi
ACACAACCCTCTGCATTTATCCAGACTTGGGACTGGCACAAGAAGACACTGGATTGCGCCCCCCCATGGTTGCATGGTTCTTCTGTAACATTAATTATGCACTGTTTACAAAAACACATTTCTATCTATTGTCATCAATTTTTCCACCCAGTCCAGTTCACTACTCTAGTCGTTCACTAATCAATTCTTATTCATTTTGTGACTAAGTAACACAACAGCATCGTTGTTTCCTCAGCACAGGAACATGACTGCATTAAAATCTTCTTGTTTAATTCATTACTGCTGTGAGCAAGTTGCACTGCTACAATACACAATGTCAAACACAAAAGAACATGGCATTGCTGACCCAACAAGGTCAACGTTTTATGCAAAAGTTGTTTTCAAAAATATCTTTCTAAGAAAAAAGTTAAATAAATGAACATTTTGTTCCATTTTGGTTTTTGTTATATGTGCTAAGAAACTTTTGTACAAAGATTTTGTGTTTGTAAATGTCTTATTACGACCCAGATTCTGTAAAAAAAATTCCAATATTATTAATACTGTTAATAGGACAACAGCGGCTCATACTCATCGTGACCTTAAGGCTTTGGTTTATCACTTACCTCTAGAGCTTTTTCACGCTCTGTAGTGAGGTCTTGCGTATGTCTGCTGGACAAAACTGTTGTTTGTGAAGTCCATTCAGAGCGTAGTTTGTCCAGCTCCCGGCTCTTCTCAGACAACGTCTACACCAAAACCACAGCATTGATTAGAAAGTTGAACCTCAATTGTTTTTTGTTTTTTTTAGTTTTTCTAGCTACATCACAAACTGTACCTGCTGTGCATAGTTTAGCTGTCTAGTCAGATCCTCTTCTGTCTTCTTTAGTTTTTGTTGGAGTTGTTCCTTTTCCTCCTGAGAACAACACTTAATCATTAACCTTTAATTTCCTCAAAGTTTACAGTAGCATAGCCCAACATTGGAAAGACAGACACCAGGATTATGGAACACAATTATAGAAAAATTCACTACATCTAGTATCATATCAAACGCCAATGTAGCGTTTCATGCCAAATTTTTCCTGTTTCTTTTTATACAAAGATTACCATGTCACTAAGTACTAAACCATATGATGATTATGATAAAGGACGGCACAAGTCCCCCCCACCCCCTTTTTTACACTCTCGTTTGGCTTCTAATTCCATGGTCTTCCCTGATTTTTATTTCTTTTTACATTGGAAAACAATGCTGAAGGCGTCCTAAATATGCAATAATCTCCTTTGAACAGATGATACTGAGATGTACTTTTGCTTTGTAAAGTCTTCATAACGGCTCTAATCTGAGGTGCTGTTAACTGTTGATTTTTGAGGCTGGTAAAACTAAATTAAGCTGGATGGTCCGCCATGGCCGACCCCTTGAAAACAGACGTGCTGCTAAACTGCTTGGACATTTATTGCTGATTTGCTTGTCAACATAAAGACATGACATTCTTCAGCTTTGAAGATAGTGCTCTCTGTTCCTTTACTATGTATTTAGGATAGATTTCTGAAGAGAACATGGTCCAGTGGAGGGACTGGCAACACAGGAATTACATTTGAAGAATATAAACAGGAGAATGACAGCATATGACACTTTGCTTTAGACTCATAGCTAGTCAATTCATTGCTTAACGCAAATACTTTAAATGTGTAGAACACATTACTACCCCTTCAACAGCCCTGCATAATTATGCTAGATTTGTAAAATTATCTGTACAAGCTTCATTTTCAGTTTTCTCTACAAAACATTCACAGGGAAATTTTTACTCAAGAATTACACATAAATAATTGCCCACATGCGGTATAAAGTTTTGGGACACAATAAAAGAAGATATTAAGATTGATGAGACTTTTGAGCATCTCAGGTACCTTGATGGTGGACAAACAATTAGCCAGATATTTCTTTATTTCCACATCTGAGCCAGGGAGCAGTTTGAGAGAAAGGTGTGTGAGGTGCTTGAACGCGTTGGTCTCCACAATGTTAAGATTAGCAGAGCCGTGGTTTAGTGCAGACGATGGAGAAGAAAGCTGCAGCAAGAACCTTCAATTAAAAACAATACAGTTATTACAAATGCTTTGAATAAGGTAGAAATTACAGTGTGTTATTCATGACGTAGGCACTAGAACAGTTCTCACACACACACACACACACACACACACACACACACACACACACACACAGACAGATCATAGTAGCGTACTCAATGTTAAGCATTTTAAGGAAAAATGTTAATTGTCTACAAAAAAATATATAAAAGGTTGGAAGGTCTGCGTCGTGCATTCCCGTGTGCAGGTCACATTAACACGGTACAGAACTGACACAGCGTTTTAATGTCCAGTCACCTTGGATTTTCTTTGCTCTGCTCCGAGATGCATTGTTCTAACAGGTCTATGAACTTTTGAGGGAAAGCGGTGAAGTCGATCAGGAGACCCTGCTGGACTTTTAAGCTGTTTAAATTAGGAAAGAAAGGAAAAAGATGGTTTGCAAGATTTTTTCTTCATACCAAGTCAATACAATGTTGTACTATTCTCATAAGGATGGACATATAGATAAAGCCAAAACAGTGCAAAAACATTAAGAGGACTAATCACTTTACCTTTGAAAATCCTCCTCGGATATGACAAGGTTATACAGAAAGTAGAGATCAGAGTCATCAGTCAGCCTTACAACCAAATCCTTAAATAAAAGAAGACAAGGCTGTTGTTTAATACGCTGTTCCTTAAATAACAAAAAATTATGTTGAAAATTGCTGTGCTATAAGAGGAATATTTTCTGAAACTACATAATAGCAAGGGTTTTAGTGTTTATATAGATATGATCCTCACAGTACACAAGGTAATTCAGAAACACTTACCCGCCTGTGGATGGGGTTTGAAATAAGCTGCAGTTCAATACTGACTCTGATAACTGCTCGCCTACAAGAAACAATTCAAAAGTTCAACTCCACAAATGCCTGAGTTTTATAAACAAAAACAATTCACAAAATTTAGACTTCCAATAAGAAATATAAATTTTTATAAAGCAAAATAAATAAAAATATTTCAATCAATATTTAACAATCTTGTTTGTTTATTTATTGATATTTTGCAAAGAGACGCAAACAGTTAGCTGTTTAATTTGAAAACAGCTGTTTCCATCTTTTCCCGCTTTGAAATATCTTTTTTTTGTTTTTGCATCTGAGAAAAGGCTTTAAAATAAGAATGAATGGCACTGTAATGCACTTAATTCAACTAAGTCAATTATTCCTTGTATTGTGAATAATGACAATGTTTATTTTTGATAAAATGCTGTATGCATTTAAAAAATAAAAGATGATTTTTCGAAAAAGAAAACCAATTAATCTTTGTTTCTCTTATATATTTTACATTGCTGTTTAATTAAGCAAAAGTACATTTTATCCGATTACTCGATTAAATTTTTGGTAGAATACTCAATTACTAAAATATTCGATAGCTACAGCCCTAGTTATTTTAAGACACAAAGGTCAGCTGTTCTGGAATAGTTCTTGAAAAAAGTATTGTCAAGTGCATTTGCAAAACCCATCAAGCATCATGATAAAACTGCCTCTATTGAAGACCATCCTAGGGAAGCAAGACCAAAAATCACCTCTTGTTGCAGAGAAGTTAAGTTTGAGTTACGAGCCTCAAAAATCACCCATTTACAGCACCTCAGATTAGAGTTGGTATGAAGGTTTTACGGAGCAAAAGTAACACACACACACATCTCATAATCAACGGTTCAGAGGAGATTAGTGGATATTTTTGATGCTTCAGCATTGTTTTTCCAATATATAAAATATGTAAATCAAGAAAGACCATGGAATTAGATTCCAAACTTTTAACTGATTGTGTGTGTATACATACAAGTTGACTTAAAGACATGCCCTGTTTAACTATTTTTGTAAACACTTGTTATCTTTCTCCAATACACTCACTAGATGCCAATTATGTGCAATATGAATCACTTAAATGCTGAAATAACTAAACAGTTATGTGAAGGTCTGACAAGCCCTAAAAGTGTGTTCTTACAATAAAATGTCAACAATAAATGACTGATCTTGCTAATTATTGAGAAAAATCATATCAAGTAGAATTTCTGTAACGTGAAATATTACACAAATATAATATTTTAACTAATTATTATAGATTAAGTGACTGCTTAATACGCAAACATTCAACCGATTCATTTGCATATGTGATTTATTAATCAGTTATGGCAGGAAAAAATAGTTTTAAGACGTGGCCTTAAACATAAACAGTGAGTATTTGAATCTGGATCTCCAGGTTGTGCTGATTTCTCTACCCGGACAGAGCGCGAGCGCGAGCGCCGAGCAGCTGCACTGGTGCTATAGTCTGTTGTTAGCGACTGTTAGCATTAGCATTAGCATCAATAAGGCAACAAGAAAAAAACGTTGTGTTTACCTGTCGTCGCAGTCTTTACACTTGACATGCACTAGCAAAGTCTTGTTAAAAAGCAAATCCGTCATTTTTGTTTTACATCAGAAAATTAAAATAAAGAACCAAAATCAATCTGCTTCAACTTTAAGCCACAGATTTTCTGCGTCAACGGCAGAGTTCGAGTTTGGCGCTTCGCCTCCCGCTAATGGCAGACAGGCAGGAAGTTCCAACAGGAAGTGACGACACCATCAATAGGAGAAAAAAAAAAAACACGACTGTGTTCCAATCCGAGTTCCGGTAGCGTGTAATAAAGCACAGCCCATGGAATCAGAGCAGTGAGGAGAAATACGGGTGAAAGTTGTGACATGTAAAAATGTTTGATTCTTGTATGTTATAAAATGTTATGATGAATTTAATCGCTTCTGCTTTATTAATTTATTAGATATTATTAATATTATTAGATAACCAGGTAAACATGATATTTGGATATAATTCATGGAACAAAAACAGAACAGTGATTTCCTGCTGATGCACCTTTGTGAACTAAATTCTAAAATGTTAAAATAATTCACTTTATATAATATCTAAACACACACACACAGCTAGTGCACCAGTAAACACCACTGCAGTATATTTGAAACGTCACTCGAGCTTAGTTTATGAATAAACAAAAATAGACACAAATGTACCAGTAATGGCATAGTAATTAATAGTTAATTTTCAAAGGATTAAATATAATTTTTAAAAAGCACAACAAAATGAGGTTAATCAGCCCAGGTTGTGATTGGCGGAACGTCAGGGGTGAAAGGTGAAGCAGCCAGAGGCGCTGGAGGAAGCGGTTTGAACATGGCGGTGAGTATCATGCTCGCTCTCTGTTTAAGTCGCGTTTATTAAGTCTGTAACCTTTTTGTGTTTATAAGCAAGACAGTGATTAAATATTTGCACAATCTCACGTTTGTGGAATTAACTTGATAAGTTAAGTTAGCCGTTTCGGAGCTTTAGCGACAGCAAGTGAATGGTCGGTTAGCATGCGAGCTAACAGTGTATTGTGTGTAATGTAAATGTTTTTTTTTTTAATTCTTTTTATTATTATTATTATTATTATTATTATTATTATTATTATTTAATCCCGTGTGTGTGAACAGTCCGGAAATTTGAAGCAGTTTGTTGTTTAGTTGCTTACTAGTTTTGAAAAAGAAAATGTAATTTGGAAATGCTTTATTTTAAAAAATCAATCACGATTTTTAAGTTAGATTTTTTTTTCTTATTTATGATTTTTATCTAATTTAATGAAATTAATAATAAAAAGAACATTGAGATGCAGCTTTCCCTGTGCATGGTCGGCTGGTATAAATGTTAGTTTCTCAAACGGGTCAGCCTCAAACCTTTGCTGAAAAGTGGTTAATAACTTTGTGTGACATGACATTGAGTGACATCAGCATCTGGGGCTTTTTGGAGATCTAAACATAAAATTTCTTCCCTTTCTAAAATTGTCATAATGGTATTGGTATGTCCCCTTTAAATGCATCTGCCCGGTGTGCCCATTGTCTTTCTGGAGCACTGTGGTGACAATGATGCAGGGTGCTTGTGTCTGCTTATTGTTGCTTGCAACTATCTTTTATATTTTGATTCCTATACCACATATTCTGTACCCAGGGTCCTGTGGGGGCCTGGGGCCTATCCCAGGAGACTTTGGGCACAAGGATGGGTACACCCTGGATTGGGTGCCAATCCTTCACAGCACGAACACACTCATTCACACACTACGGGCAATTTGAAAGACTTGACGTTATCCGCATGTCTTTGGAGAAAATCCACCAAGCTCAGGGAGAACATACAAACTCCACACACACAGACCCGAGGCAGGAATCATACCGAACCCTTTAGCTGTGAGGTCACAGTGCTAACCACTACACCACCCACATCAGAGTATTTGCTGTTAAATGTTTGGCTAGTTTTGAACTGCTGTTGAACCTCAACATCACCACTGACAGCCAGCACCCAGAATGGCGTAAAGGAGCATAAAAGGTTAATCTGGATTTCTTTCTGCCCCAGGCTGTAGACTCATGCAGTCTATCAGGGACAGATATGTCAGGTTTTGTGTTGCTGTAAATGTATTTACTGTTCACATGTAGTAGAAGCCATTTGAATTGAGAGAGGTCCTGTTGATATTTACACAGAGCGCAGATTCCTGTCTGCTTTGTATTTGTCTGTTTGCAGTTATTAATCGTGTAAGGGGGCCAAATTACTTTTTTTGTTTTTTTGTGATGACTTTGTACCACACGGTAGCATGTCAGTTGCACCTCATGCTTTATGTTTAAGAGTAAAGAAGTGTGAAGTACCACTATTGATTTGATTAGCCTTTAGATTACAGGAACATTACTTTGATTTGAAATCCTGATAAGACATGACTGCTCCTGTGCTGTTACAGGATAAAGAGAAGAAGAAGAAGGAGAGTATATTTGACTTGTCAAAGTACATCGACAAAACCATCCGAGTAAAATTCCAAGGTGGACGTGAAGGTATGTGACTGATGTTAGTTATTATATCCATGTTTATCTTTTGTTTTTAGGATCTTGGTTTCTTCTGTAAATAACCAGTAAAATTATTAGCAGTTCATGTATTTCACATATGCACAAGAGTGTTTGTGGCATGATATATTTTTTTGTGACTTAGTTAAATTCAAGGCACCACAATTGTGGCAAGCGTTTTACACTTGTTTACACTTACAAGAGTTTACACTTGTTTACTGTTTTATATATAACTTTTAATACAAATCTTCTTTCACTGGATAGCAAGTGGCGTCCTGAAAGGGTTTGATCCCCTGCTGAACCTGGTGTTAGATGGTACAATTGAGTACATGCGTGGTAAGTACTCCTCAGCATCCAGGCTCTTGGATAACATTCCTCTGTTAGCAAAAACAAATTCATAAACATTTATTGCTTACAAAACTCCACAGAAAACAAAATTGCTTCTCAAATAAAATGAACTCTTTAAACTTATGACAAATGTACTATGCTGGTTGATGGAAATATAGAGTCCGACATGTCTTCAGTGTGGCTTTTTTGTGTATGTGTAGACCCTGATGATCAGTATAAACTGACGGAGGACACCAGGCAGCTTGGCCTGGTCGTGTGTCGAGGAACGGCTGTTGTCCTCATCTGTCCTCAAGACGGCATGGAGGCCATTCCCAACCCCTTCATACAGCAGCAAGACGGCTAACACGTTTACTCTCTCCCTCTCAAACACTCATACCGGAATTGTTTGGTTTTTGCAAGAAGTTTTGGTTGAGCGATCATTTGTATTGCATCCAAATTTGAGGATGTTGGATGTCATCAGGTGTAAAATAGTCTATTTTTTCCTGTTTGCAACTTCACTCAGGAGACCTTTTAGTTTGTTTTCTAAATATGGGTTTGAATTAAACTGTATCAAATTACGTAGTCTAATTATGTCTGACTACACCTTCTGCTAACTTTATTTTTACTCATTATTTTAATATCATAATTAAATTGGACATACATAAGATTTCTGGAGTTAGTGCCTTCTTATTTTGGTCGTTGTTCTCATTGCTAATTAAAATTAAACTACTACGTATTTTGCAAGGACATAACACAGTTTGATTATGATAGCTTCATGTTCTTTCGCAGCTCACACATTACACAAATCTCACATGTAAGAGGATGTGATTCCCCACTGCCCAAGGTGTGTAGATATGGTGTGTTGAATAAAGAGATGGAATGTTCTATATATTTGGAGAATCGAATCAAAAAGTTCTTATGTTCTGTAACTCAGCTGCTAAGTTAAAAAGGGGGGAAAAAGGAAGAGGCTGGTCATTCCAATGTTTGGCTACAGAGCCTGCATTAGTGATAATCTCTTAACAGTTGTACAACAAAAAAAAGGCTTTGAAACAACTGAGGTATTAATTAAGCAAACATTTTGAACACTTGTTTGAATCCACTCCACCCAGGGTATGTATGTACATGTATTTAACTCTTTGTGCCCATAGGCTTAAACATTGTCTTTGGAACCTTAAGATAGCAGGCTTAAAAAACTTCAGGTCTGTTCTGACCTAAACGTGTTCCAATGCTTCAGCTCAAATATACAGAATTAAAGAGTAAACCCATTTCTGTATGGTTATTCTCTGACTAACTCGATAAACATATTACTGAGATTTATATTATTATTGCATTTTTAGAGATCCAAGATATTTGCATGGTTGTTTGTTTAATGGAATAACATCCTGAATCCAACTTTAAGTTGTTAAACTATTTTGCAACCCAAAGTTACTCATCTAAAGTCATGCTTCATTAAGTAGAAAATAATTTAAAGGAAATTCTTTGTTGACTACCGCCATATTACTGTAACATCAGGTTTTGTCAGAGAACTCCAAAAGTGGATGATACCCAAGTTCCTGACTTGGAATTCTGACTGAAATAACTTTTTTTATTGACCCTTCCATGCCATGGATTCGATCTTTCAAGTCTTGAGTGCAACAGGTTGCAGCTTCAATCTAAATACTGTTATTTGGAGCAAGTTAGTGGGATAATCTGTAGTTAGTTACACACTTACAGTAGTCCTCACAAAATGTATTAAAAAGCATTTATTTTATTTTATTTTTTTTACTTATTAAAGATCTAAAAAGTTGGGGAATATTTCTTTGTGATAACTGAAGTTAAGCTTAAGCAAAAATTCAGGGGTAGGCACAGCATTAATGAGCTAAAGTATTCATTATCTGAATGGAAGTTCCTCACAAAGACGGCATTAAGATTAGAGGGTGTGTCTAGTGTAAAGTTGTAAGATGCTCCTGTTGCTTTAGTTGAGCTTTAGAAGAGCTGAAGAGGAGGCTGTAGGAGCTCAGGCTGCAGTGAGGAGGATGTCGGATATCTGATAGTCTCGATTGTCTCGCTCAGTTCCACACCCAAAAGAAGAACTGGATTTAAGGAGCGGTTTCAGCATTTGACCACTTTTTTTAACAAGAGGCGTCAATGCCATTACTTCAAAGGTGAGTAATAATGATTTCTCCTAAGGGCTCACATTTGGATATCAGTCTTTGTGAAGTATTTACATATCTTCACTCTTCATGTAACTGAAAATGAAAAAAAAAAAGTTTATTTTGTATTTCTGTGTAACACATATATAGGTATAATTGTTTAAATAATCTTATATTTAGTTAATTGTAATCCTATAATAGAAAATCCTAGATGCATTTGACTACTTAAAATATTTTCACATGCTAAAATGGCATTTTCTAGCGTACAGATTTCTCCAAAATGTCAAACTCATTTGATGACACAGATTTCCTTAGGACAAAAGGCACTGTTTTAGGGGACAGGAATCACATATCCCACACTTCAACTAAATTTAAACAACTCCTTCAGCCTTCTAAACACATTAAACATCCAATTCTAGTACACATTAACCGTTGACTGGTTTTACTCTAGTTAATCAATGTGTTATAATAGGAATAATTGAATAATAAGCAAGGATTTTAAACATATGTCTATTTTTTCTGACTTAAATGCATGGAATTAATAGTCAGTAAAAATGGACCCATTTCAAATACATGTTGTGGTGTCTATCATTTTTGATGATCTGTACAAACCCGAATTATGACTGGTATAGGGAGTAAACAACAAAAGCTGTTGGCATAGTACAGTTAATCTTCAGTATATAACACTGAATAAATAACTACATAATACATAACGTTTGCAACAGTGCTGGCTTATAATCAGAAACTAACACAAGTATAATGCTTTATCTGAAGGATACAGTTATAATGAGCTATGAACACATTCATATCAGCTTATAATGCAGTCATAAGACATTATTTAGATTTAGTTTGTATTATGCAATGTAAACATGATAGATTATAAGTATTCATAACACAATATCTAAAAAACAACACTTTTTACAAAACCCTCTTACTTTTCTATTCATTCGTGAATACTATGTTTAATATATCAATTAACACATAAATGCATTATAACAGGTTATGAATTTATGCATAATTGCAGTTGTCTTTTTTTTCCTTTTAAGCCATTATGCAGCGGCTGCCATAACAAACTTGTATATTTTTCTGCATTAGGACACACAAAGAGCTGTTTAACTAAACGCTGGAATCACTTTTTTTTTTCTTAATGCTGTTTAATTTAATTCCACTCCAACAGGCCTGAAGGTGGAATAGTAGCAAAACATTGTCAATGATGCAGAAAAAAATAATTCTCTGAAACTGGAACTTAAAATTTTAATTTAATACAATTATATAAAGAGTGTTTCTATAATTCAGCTGATAAATGCTGACTGATCAGAAGGTGTTAATTCATTTTCAATAACAGTAGGTTATCTGCAAATCACAGGTTAATATTAATGTCTTTATTCTAATATGTTATTTCTGCAGTAGCAGCTTATTCATAGGGACTTTCACAACAGGTGCTTCATGTAAAATCATTCTTAAATAAATAAAGATTTTTCCTTATCCTTATCTTTTCTAATCAAATACTGTATATACTGTACGTGTCTGATTAAATCATGAATTAATGTAAAGTGAACATTATGTACATTTCATTTTGTTCTGGATCGTTCGTTCAGAATGAGCATTTCGAGGCTATGACAGTGGAGCTGAAATAGTATCAGTGTTTTTTGGGGTGTGAGCAGGCAGCATAACAATGCAGTAAAGATCAGGATGAAACTGTAGCCCACTGAAACTTATTTGTGTTCCAGGTCTCAGAGGTTCAGATTTCTGTACACTTATAAAGACATGAAGCAGCAGCGGAGTAACTGGCCTGAGGCTGATCCTCCTCCCATTTCATCCTCCTCTCTGTGTGCATATGTTACACTCTGCAGCATCATGGTATTTTTTATCATCTGTGCTTTTGTGGGTGTTGTGATAGGTGAGTGGTATACAGTAGTGCATAAACCTTTGCTATTGACCTGTATGTACTGTAGATAAACTGGAAATATCAGATAGTGACTACATTTTTTTATGACTTTTTGACTCAAACCTGGTGGATTAGCTACATGGTTGCTTTGAGATACGTGTTTACTTTAATGTACATCACTGCCTTTAAAGTTCGGGCCACGGCCAACTAGCTAAGTCTGACCTACAGTATGGTGCTAGTACAGTGGCTAGGTTTTTAGACGCAACTCCTAGTGACAGATCCAGTGTCTTTTTGAGATGTTACTGACGGTCCAGCTCACATCACAACTGTGCTTTATAAAAGTTGAAAGCACAGGTTAATTCCCCCACCACTAGTATGCATTCTGACTAAGACATGGTTGCTCAAGCCAATATTTTCCTTGAATAATCACTGATTGCCATTGTTCCCAGCAACCAATCACTACCCACTGCTGATTGGCCACACTTATTTGCTCTTACTTTAAAACTTTTTGCAGTATTTATATTAAAAAATGTGAATTACTCCATCTCCAATCATTTTCTTTGTGTCTCTTTCCTGATTCCTAACTACTACTGCCTTTTTCTGTTATTAATTAAATGATTTTTTGTATGTATGACTTATTTATACAAGTAAGTAAGTTACAATCTGTTATTTTTTTGGTCTAATAAAATGCTATTCTCTATTCCATCATAAAAGTTTCCATTGATAAGGTTTCATGTACAATCCTAATGATTCAATCAATATGCAAATTAGTCTATGTTGTTAGCTGTCGACTTTTAACAATCTTCCCATGACAATACGAGGGGCATTCAAGTCAAACTGGGACTTGTGATGAAATTTCTGGTGAATAAATTCATAAAACTGATTGACCCTTACAGAAGAATTCACGCACAGTACAGTGATGAGACTCTTACCCGCAGTAAAATATGTGAATGCTGCAAAAATATTTAAAGAATGCCGTACATCTATGAATGATGACCCCGGCTGAGGGCTCGGAGTTGTTCCCGTGAAAATTCAGCAACACACTCAGGAAAATTGTCCCAGTTTGATTACCAAAGGCGTTTTGTTATTACAGGACAATTCACATCCCCATACTGCCCACCACACCACTTGCACATTACAGGAACTGAGCTGGGAGTTATTGCCACATCCCTGTACAGTCCTGACCTCGCTCCAAGCCATTTCCACATTTGGGGCCATTAAAGGCCAGCACTTGACATGAAGCAGACAGTCTGATCATGGTTCTGCCTTGATGGTGTCCAAGCGCTAGTGAAATACGGAGATGATATAGAAAAATAAAGGTAGCAAGGCATAATTTAGAGAATTAAGGGTAGTTTTTACTCTCATAACTATCTCCCGTTATTCTGCCCAGTCAAAAGTCCCAGTTTGACTTGAACATCCCCTGTAGTTTTTATATTAATTATGTTCTTAGAAAAAAAGTATATTGCTACTGTATTTATTTTGTATTTTTGACATCATGGTGGTGTAGTGATTAGCACTCTTGCCTTGCACCTCCAGGGTCCGGGTTTGATTCCCAGCCAGGGTCGATTCCTATCTCTGAGTTTGCATGTTCTCCCCATGCTTAGTGGGTTTCCTCTACAGTCCAAAGAACTGCAGATTAGGTTAATTGGTGTTACCAAATTTCCTGTAGTGTGTGAGTGAGTGTATGTGTGAGTGCCCTGCGATGGATTGGCACCCTGTCCAGGGTGTAGCCCTAAGCCACCCGGGATAGGCTCCAGGCCCCCTGTGACCCTGAATACAAGATAAAGCGGTATAGAGAGTGAGAGAGCGACATCCTTTTGTCCATGTTTTTAAACAACATTGCATTAGAAACTACATCAACAAGACACTAAATAGCCAATTGTGGGTCACTGTGGGGTGATTTACATACATACATATGTACACAATGTGTGCATAGTGCTAAATATCTTGGTTTAATCTTATTGTAAGCAATATTAAGCTCTAACTGCATTGCAAAATGTGGGTTAATGAGAAACGTACAAAATGTACATTTCTTTTTTGGCTGGATATAAATAATGCAGATTGTTTTTCTGTTTATTATGTTAAGCATATACGGTGCAGAAGGAGCATTACTTCATGGATACAGTGGAGTTAAAAGGCCTACAGTACAAACCTGACCTCAAGGATAAAATGTCTGCATTTTTTATAATCCTGACAGCCACTTTGGAAACAAAGGTACAGTAGGAGCACGACAAAGAAAAAAGCTGAGAATGTAAATTAGGGTTCCTGAACTCATGTCCTAGAGAGCCCGTTTCCAGCACAGTCTGTAATTCATCAACACCTAAGCACTCCCTAGTAACTGACAGATCAGTTGAATGTGTTGGAGCAGAAGCATCGTCAAACCCTTTTGGCCCTTCAGGACTGGAGTAAAAGAACCTTGATGTAAATGTTCCTATTTAATGTAATTATTTTTAATATCTAGACACCTGAACTGTAGTTATAATCTAAAAATGTTTCACCGTGTTTCTAAGTGACTTTATTAATGTTAAAAGAACAAGGCTATGTGTACAGTAAAACACATAGGTCCATGCTTGTAAAGAAAAATATTGAATGTATACCACAGAAAAAAATGCCAAACTAACATTTTTTATTTATTAAAGAATGAATAATCATTTTTTTATCTGCTTATAGTTGACAAAAAAATAAGGGGCCACAAACGTCATGTGCTACTGCTACATATGTATTCAAAGTAAAGATTCATGAATAATATGCAATTTTATTATATACTGTAATATACATTCTCACCTAAATCTTTTTCACTTTTTTTTTTTTTTACAGATTCAGAATATTTTTCTCACATCATCAAATGCACACCATTTTGTCTCCTGCCACATCGTTGCATATGGGTAGGCATAATACACACAGCATATTTCCATAACTTTCTATAACTGATATTTGGGAAGTCCCCTTATTTTGTCCTGTATGATGTTGTGTGTTTCAGGAACATCAGTAATAATGTGATGGCGACAATCCGTTTGGTCTTCAAAGTGTCCAGATTTCAAATACAATTTGCTGAGGACAAAGACCGTTTCATCCAGGAGCAGATTCAACATGGCTTTCAGGCTTTAGTCAGCCCACATCCACTGAGCGTTCCTGAGTTTGGAGAAATTCAGAGCATCGTCTTTCTGGGTAAAAGCAATTTCGGGAACAGTTGCCCTTTATACATTTGTTCCTAAAGCATTTAGTTTCTCTTATACCACAGCAATTTACAACTGACTGCAATTATTTATTCAAAAAAGAGGAGCATGTTGCACTTAGTGTAATGAAGTTAGTTACTATACTCACTTATGTTATAGAAGCTATAAAGAGTCATTCCCTGTTTCTTTTCTCTCACCTTAAAATGTCGTTGCATGTCATATCTCAAAAACTCCACAAAGTCTAAACTCCTCCCTTTAATATGTCAGAAAACTCTTTCCATAAAATAAAGAATTTTCATCGATATTTCATCGAAATCTTCACCAAACATCCCGGTGAATGAGCTGTTCAAAAGATTACAAACCGGCAGGGGCAGACTGGGACCAAAAACGGGCAGCCCACCACATCCCACATCATAATACATTTGGCTCACTAATGTGGAGATTAATTTTTAACACCACTTACTACTTTAAAAAAATAATGCAATACAGAAATAAAAGCTATTTAAACATATTATTTAAAGTATCAGTGAACATATATTGGGTCATATTTCTAAAACAAAGAAACAAAGGAAAACATATAAACATATAGAGACAATAAAGACAACTCATCTTGATGCAGTGTAAGATATACCACTCATCAGTGTAAGCTGAATGTGCAGCAGGTCAGTGGTGATGAACCAGTGCCTGATGATGATGACCAACACCTCTCCCCTTCTCTACCCGAGCCTAGTGAAAAGGATGGCAATCAAACTGAACAGTTAAGGTGGAATAAAATCGGTAGCAGCATTAACTCGTGCTAGTAATTATTATGGTAGTCAATATTAATTCAAAATAATGTTTGTCAGCATTATTTCGAATTAATATTGACTACCATAATAATTAAAATGAGTAACTTACTAGAAGGGGAGAGGTGTTGGTCATCATCAGCAGGCACTGGTTCATCCCCGACCCTGCTGCTGCGTCCAGCCTCGGTATCCCTGACCGTAATGCTAGAGCTGTCAGAACCTGCAGAACTGCAATTTCCCCTCACGCGAAAGACATAATCTGTTCATAATCTGCATTTCACAGCATCTACCTCTAAAGCTTTGGTCTAAAGCAGATGGCCAGTCCGCCACGGCAAACTGGCATGTTACTATAAAGGGTGGCATGGTGGCATAGTGGTTAGCACTGTGACCTTGCACCTCCAGGATCAAGGGTTCAATTCCCGCCTCGGGTCTGCGTGCGTGCATGGAATTTGTGTTTTTTCCCTGTACTTGGTGGGTTTCCTCTGGGTACTCCGATTTCCTCCCATAGTCCAAAGACATGCAGATTAGGCTGATTTGCCATTGCAAATAGTGTGTGTGTTTGTGCATGTGTGATCTGCATTGGATTGGCACCCCCTCTAGTGTGTACCTTGCCTCGTGCCCAAAGTCTCCTAGGATAGGCTTCAAGCTCCCTGTGAACCTGTACATAGCATAAGTGGTATAAAAGATAAATTAATCTTACTATAAACCTGAATCTTCTTATGGCCAGGACTATTGTCAGAGCCGCTATTACAGGAAATGAATCAGCACATTTGGAGAATATTTCAAAATTCAACAGTGTAGTGCTATAAGGAACAGACCACCTCATATACTGGAGGCTCATTTGCATGTTTTATGATACAACAGGAGGTAAGACTATATATATTTATTTCTCATATAATTTATTATTTTCTGCTTTGCTGCTTTTAGGTGCTAGTGGAAAGTCTTTCTTAGTAATCAATGCTAATGCAAGTAAGTATGAATTGCATTATACTTTTCCTCAAAATTCTTTTAAAAGTGCAGTTTGTAATTTTGAATGTGTTTCAAAACCTGGATTCTTTCCCACCAAAAAACCAGCTATTAAAACCAGCTATTAAATCAGCTTTATTGCATCAAAATCTGCCAAAGAAGGATTTACTCTTTGTGATTGCTGCTGCCTGTTTGCAAAAGGCATATTGAATCATGAAGTGCGGAACTGTAGTACATTTGGCAACTGCAGTCAGGAACAAATATCTGGGACTTAATATAAAGTTTTAAACCATGAGTGTAAATAGAAGTTAACCCTTTTTCTTACTTCTTACGTTTTTACTACTCTGAGTTACACATCGGTTCCCCCACCACTTCACTGTTATAAAGCTCATGTCATCTCATAATAATGTTTCTTGATTTCAGGTAGATGTTCTAACGACACGTTAACCTGTGCCAGTGGGGAGTGTGTGACTAAACCTAACCCTGAGTGTGACTCCATGTTGGATTGTTCTGATGAATCAGAGGAAGCAAACTGCTGTGAGCATTTTCTCCATATATACCACTAATATATTATATCATCATATCGTGTCAGTTCATCATTCACTGCTTCATGTCATTATGGAGCAAATAAAAGTTCCCAAAAGTTCACTTTTTCAAAATTAATTAATTAAGAAATAATAAGCTACTAACTGCACCAGTTAGGGTTAAAAGAATAATACCAGCGGAAACACATTAATTACTACAGAAATTATCTAATCAAAGGCGTCTAACTAAATAAAGTACAGTATAAGCTTCTTTAAATCCAAACAAAACCCCCCTTTTTTTTATCCATACACCATTATGCTCAAAAATGTTTATACCCAAAATAAATGAAGGAGAGAGGAATATTGATTTACTGTATTCCAACCAGACATTTATTGTGTGCTGTTTACATTTTATGACCCACCAATTTGTGTTATGAAATAGTGTTATGATTGTGTTATATCAGGGGAGGAACAGATCTATATTGTATCTCTTTTAAAGTTTGCATCTTCCTTTCTGAATGCAATAATGTTGTTGTGATGTGTAGACCCATCCTTTGCTTTTTTAATTGCTCTCATATTATCTAAGCAGCTTTCGGAGTAATATCAGGTCTAAGGACGATTCCTAAGGCTTCCTAAAAATGTTATTGAGGAAAAAGATTGTTTTACTTGACTGTATCTATTTCATACATAAAGCCATATTACTACATATCACTTCTAAATAATTTTTATGTGAATCCATGTCATCTGTGATGAGCAGCGTGTGGCAGGAAGCTGGTGGTCGACAGTCGTGTTGTTGGGGGTGAAAATGGCCATCATGGTGATTTGCCCTGGCAGGTGAGTCTGAGACTCCAGGGTCATCACACCTGCGGAGCCTCCATCATCAACCGCCGCTGGCTGGTCAGCGCTGCACACTGCTTTGAGAGGCCAGTACATATCAACAACAACTACAATACTAAACACATTAATATTAAACCTCTGAATCAGCATATCAACTATTAAACCTCTTTAACTACTAAACCCCACAACTACTGAGCCACTAAATCAGTCAAACACTGACACACTGGCCTCCTGAACAAATCATCCATTAAACTACTTAAACAATTGAAAAAATGTTTATCTACTAAACCCATGAACTGTTTAACTAAAAACTACTGAATGACAAAATATTCAACCTCATAACTATTAAAACACTTAATCATTCAACCAATGAAACAGTACGCCACTGTATTTAACACATTAATCATTATGCTCCTTGACTACTAAACCATTGAACCACTAAATACCTCAACTACTAAACCAGTGACCTCCTCAACCAACAAAGCATGAAACCAATAACCCACTTATTTACTAAGCCAATGTGCCATTGTGTCATTGTACTACAAAACCCTTCCAACACTAAACTATAGAACTACTAAAACATTAATCCCCTCAACCAGTAAATTTACCTTCAACAAACCAACATGTATTTAAAACACTCGCTATGCCACTAAACTCTAATCCCTCAAACACCAAATCACCACTCAACCACGCAATCACCAAAACCTAAAAAATAACTGCAGGTGGAAATACCTACTCCATACAATTTATAGGAGGTGTGGGAACACATTTAATTCAGTAAAGTGTAAACACAACAAGCCACATTTAATTCAGTAAAGTGTAAACACAACAAGCCACATTTAAATCATTAAAGGCTATTAGATTCATTATAGATTTCGATCTGTTAGGTGTGTTTGATGTTCAATTAAACAATTGTCCTCTAAACTGCTGATTCACCCAACAACTAAAGCACACACTCCTTTATTCTTTTATTCTTTAAAGGCCATATTAAACAAGACTCTCCTGTTTCCTGCAGAAGTAAAAACCCAAGGGACTGGACAGCACTGATTGGAGCAAGTGTAGTGACTGGTGTGGAGAAAGAAGCCGTAACAGTGAACATCAAGTCTCTGATCATCTCTCCACATTATAACCCTCTAAACTCAGACAGTGACGTGAGTGTGCTAGAGCTGGAGAAGCCTCTGACTTTCACTCCTTACATCCAGCCCATCTGCATCCCGTCCTCGTCTCACGTCTTCAGTCCTGGACAAGACTGCATCATCTCTGGCTGGGGAGCCATCAAACAGGACAGCAGTGAGTGGAGATGAGGGGTAATAAAATCTGCTCACGGAAGGTCCACTAACCCATAGAGTTGATTCGGGGTGAAGCTTTGCAAAATGTCCCTTACATAACTACTTCATCCATTTTCCAACATTAACCAACATTAAAAATGTAAAGCCAACAGGATTAAACCCATTATAATAGTGTATTGGTGGTGAGCGTTAGCAATTTGGTAAGAAAATTTTTGGAAAAAGATTTGGATCAAGCATCATTTTAACCTACTCGTAGGTACAACAAGGTAGAAATCTTGTATTGTTTTTCATTTAAATTGTAATGCGTATTCAGCATATTTGACATAATATCTACTTGTTATTTACACCAATATATCACGTCACTAATGGTAGAAATATTACGGATTTTCATATTGTATAATTAAACCCTATATATTCTAAGATTTAATGTTAAACAACTAGCAAGTAAACAAACAATAGACTATTGAAATGTTGTGCAACTAAATCAAGACAGTAAACAAATGGTTAGGTATTAAGCCTGGTATGCTCATAATTGCAAAATCCATATGTAGTTTTTCTTTTAAATTAATTTGTTTAAGGTGCTACTTAGAAACATATCTAAGACTGCTTAGCTAACAACAAGTAGTATTGGATTAAAGAGCAAGTTACTTATTTATAATGTCAATAATGTCATTTGTGTCATAATTTTGCATGCTAGCTTAACAATTATGGTTACAGGTTCAGGTTTTTCATGGGTTAATCAGATTTAACCTAAGTGCCGCGCTTACTCTTGAATTATTTACCAAAACCTTGAGGCTTTAGTCCATTAAGTTAAACTCTGCATGAATGTGGATCCTAAGCAAAAATTTGTCCTCTTGATCTTTAATACTTCTCTAAATTTAACATTATCTTATTATATTAAACCTAAACTAGCTAGCTAGCTTTTTATCTGGTTACTTGTAAGGTAAACTTGATGTTAACTAAGAGATAGCATTGGATTAAAAGGTATTTTTAAACTTGCTTTCTATGTTATTTTTAATGTGTGTTCTGACTCTGTGTGTTTTTGAGCAGGCCAGGTGCCTTCAATGCTCCAAAAAGCCTCAGTGAAGATCATTGACTCGAAAGTGTGTAACAGTTCAACTGTGTACAGAGGAACCATCACCAAAACCATGATGTGTGCTGGCTTTCTACAGGGAAAAGTTGACTCTTGTCAGGTTTCTGCGCATTTCTATCCATATTAAACTGTAAAGCTCCACTTACATAAAATTTGTTACAGTACCACTTTTGATTGGTGGCACAACCTCTTAACAGGTGGAACACATGAGGTTTGGAACTGATTTGTAGTATAAGCACATACTACTGTCAGATCACCTTTAAATTCTTTAAATATCTCTAGTCCATATCCAGTCCACCAGTTGATGACTCATCAGTATATCATACACAATATATTTTATTCATGTTATACCTATAATTTTTATTTATGATGTTATTTATAGGCCTTTCTGCAGTTGTAGTATCACTTTGTTTAAAGCAGCATAATTGTTTTCACCCAGGGAGACTCAGGAGGTCCTCTAGTGTGTGAAAGCAGCACTGGCCGCTTCTTCCTGGCAGGTATAGTCAGTTGGGGAATGGGATGTGCGCAAATTAACAAGCCAGGAGTCTACTCCAGGGTCACTGTCCTCCGCAACTGGATCCTGAGCCATGCAGAGCCCAGTGGCACGGAGGAAAGACCGACGGTTCGCAGCGCAACAAACACGGCAATCCTTCGTGCTAAGTCCATCGCTTCAACTCCTGTGGCCATCACTTCAACTCCTAGTGGGAGTACCAGTACCGGTAGGAATGTCACAACATTGTTACATAGTAGATTCTGCTCTGGTCACAATGTGTCAGAGGAAAATTTGTAAGTTTGTAAGTATTTAAGACTCTTCAAGACAGAGGAGTTTAAATTTTGTGATTTCTTGGTACCTTGACAAGATTAAAGATACAAAAGAGAGGCTGGTGAGGAAACAACTGTGTATAGCTCCTATAACGTAAATGACAACAGGAACAAACTTATTTTATGGATGTTCCACAATCATAAATGTAACTATAAACAGAAAAAAAAAATGAAATCATGCTGTTGTAGGAAAACAATAAACTGTTGTCACAACCTATCATGTTGTTTCTTTCAGCAGAATGTGTTTGGCTATTACAACCCGAACTCTGGAAAATGTGATTTTAAATTCTTTTATTTTTTCATTTTATACAACTTTTCCCGGAATTCGGGTTGTATTATGTTCAAGAAATTACTGCAGAAATCCAGACATTAATGAAGAGTGAGCAACCTTTTTCTTGCCACTGTATCTCTACATAGTTTGAACAGTTTATAGCTAAGGGGAGGCAGCATGGCATACCTACAGTAAAAGTGTTCCTGCATCACAGTTTCTGGGTCGCTGGCTCAAACCATTGGTTAAGCTTGGGTTACTGTCTGGGCAGATCTTGTGCATGTTTTTGTTTTCCTCCCAACACAACAGTACTTGGCTTGGCTAAGATAAATTGACCCTAGGTGTGAATGTGTGTATGGAGCCAGGGTGTATTTCTGTCACACACCCAGTGTTTTCAAGATAGGCTATGGATCTGCTGCAACCCTGACCATGATACAGCACTTACTGAAAGTGAATGAGTAAATTTAAGGCTAAAATAAATATATTTTTAGGTGCTGTAAACTGCAGTGGAAACTTTAACTGTGGTGCTGGAGTGTGTATCAGCAAGATCAACCCGGAATGTGACAGAGTCGCTGACTGCTCTAATGAAGCTGATGAGAAAAACTGTGGTCAGTTTTATATTATGGACAAGAACAACACTTGTACAAAAGCACACTTTTACACATTGAAAAATCAGTTGTCCACAACATGCTAATGAACATGAGAATAAACACTTCATGACCCTTACTTCATGATTTCTCTCTACAGACTGTGGCCAGCGACCTGAATTCGGACACCAGAGAATTGTGGGAGGTATGAGTGCCCGTCGAGGGGAGTGGCCATGGGTGGCGAGTCTACAGTTCCAGCGTTTACATCGCTGTGGTGCCACACTTATACACTGCAAATGGCTCATTACAGCTGCTCATTGCTTCACCAGGTACATCAAGCTCTAAGGAAGAAAAACACTTTATACCCCACTTTTTTATGACTAACATTAGCAGTGATACCACACTAAAGAGCACTGCTATATACGCTAAAGTCATTAAAATATTTAGGTTATATTTATCACTGATCAGGTTCTGCTTCTTAGAAACTATATTGCTTTGTTCTTCCACCAAAGAAGGTGTCACTTCTGTATGTATGTATTTAGTATGTTGGCTCATCAGAGTTAAAAAACATGTTAACTCGTGCTAAAAGGCTTACACCCCATTACTGGTGAAATTTGTGTTCTGATTGGTCACAAAGTGTTGATTAATATTCTATAACTGCAGCCGCAAATCACATTTTATAGCTTCATATTAATGCGCTAGGTCTATGATCATATTACTGACTTTGCTGGCATTGTTTCTGTAGTAACAGCTTTATAATATAATTATAATTGAATAAGTATAATTTGTGTATACTCCACATAATCATTAAAAATTGGTGGTAATTGATTGCTGAGATAAATTAATTTTTAAAGGGAATGTGGAGGTGGTGGAAACCTTTGATAAGCTGTTCAGTATGTATATATATTAGAAATGTAAACACTTGATCTGATCATTTCTCTCTTGGTGGAATTTCTGAGCATGTTTGCCCCATATGGGTAACATTAGGTGATTTAAGTCTTTTTCTCCTTCTGCTGTTAAGTGGTCAAGCAAGATAAATGGTCCACAATGGGAAAAAACAGAAAAAATATTTTCCGATGGTCAAGCGCTTTGAGCATGTAAATAAATGCACATCAGATCAGTGTTCATGGAAACACTCAAATTGGAATTTTTGTAATATCTCATCTGTGATGGATTGGCACCCTGTCCAGGGTGTACCCCAGCCTGGGACAGGCTCCAGGTCCTCGTGACCCTGAATACAGGATAAAGCGGTATAGAAGATGAGTGAGTGAGTGAGTGAGTAATTTCTCATTTCTCAGAGGGAACAACTGTAACATAAAGGCTGCTGTAACATAAGCAAGAACAGGAGCTTTCCAAACTTTTTACAACATAAAATGTAAAGCTGTGAACACTGCCTCATGGCTCCAGGGTCCCTGACTGATCCTGAGCTTTGGTTATTGTTTGGATTTTCTTTCGAGGGTTTGCAGTCCTGTGATTCCCTGCAAAGCCTCCATGAACCACTAGGGGTTGTGAAAGCCACATTGGAAAACCTTATTTTGTTTATATTTGTCTTTTTTTTATTACAGTAAATTTAAAGTATTTTAAATTTAGACTACAATACATGCTGGTAGACATGTGGATTCTGAACACAAAATCATTTTGTTCGCTTTAGCTAAGCCATGTGCTTAGTAGTCTTGATATTACTCAGGGTTATGGTCTTGGTCCATTTTTGTTTGCTCCACATTTTTGTAACCATTTCACAATTTGTTTACCAGAAAGGAGTCAAACCCTAGTGGCTGGACGGTGAGTTTAGGTTCGGTGGTCCGGTCCGGACTGGGAGCTTTGGTCATTCCAGTACAGAGGATCATCCAGCATCCTGCCTTCAACAGCAGCAACATGGACTTTGATGTGGCCCTGGTCCAGCTCTCAATCCCAGCACCAAGCTCCTACACCATCCAGACTCTGTGTCTACCCTCCCCGACACACAGCTTTTTCAGGGGCACAGAGTGTTACATCACAGGCTGGGGTTCAATGAGGGAGGATGGTGAGAAAGTAAATTTTCTGCAATGACTGGACTATAGTTATAATAATAAAAATTCTTTATTAGGTCTACATCACTTTGAAATAGCTGTCATATATCCATTTAAAAGGTTTATGAATTCATAATCATGAACTGTTTACTCCTCTACAGAGATGACAAAACATGCCATGTCATGCGGTTATAGAAACAGCACTTCCTGAACTGTTTTATTCACTCAGTATCATCACACAGTGTCAGATGTTGGTTCATCTGTCAACAACCTTAACTGATCAACTGATGGTTGCAAAATTATGTTTTTTGTAGCTTAATCATCTGATTTCTCTTTGTCATGCAGGAAAGCTAACTAATCAGTTACAGAAAGCTCAAGTTGGTATAATAGACCAATCAGAGTGTCAGCAGTCTTACGGAAGAAAACTGACTGCCAATATGATGTGTGCTGGATCCATGGAAGGTGGCATTGATACATGTCTGGTGAGACTCGACTGATTAACCATCAGTTCTCATTTTCATCATTATCTACATTTAGCAATACCTAAAAACATTTGGAGTTTGATGTAATTGCATTTCATTGTAAATGAATTCCATATACTGATAAACACATAACTGACTGCAGGTCTGATCGTTTCTCTGCAGGGAGATTCTGGAGGCCCTTTAGCATGTCGTGAGCCTCGGGGCCGGTGGTTCATAGCTGGGGTGACTAGCTGGGGTCGAGGCTGTGCTCGGAACAGATTTCCTGGTGTTTATACACGGGTCACGGCCATCAGGGAATGGATATCAACATACCTCCCATTTTAAAGATGTACAGACTATTACTTCTGCATTCTTACTTGAAAAGCTGCATATCTGCATATTTATTATGGGTATTTATTATTGTTTATGCCTAAATTAAAACCTTTGGTTCTACTGAAGCTTGGGAACATTAAGGGCTGACCTCATGTGGTGAGTTGTATTTTGTTTTAGCCAAGTCCATATAAGTATGAAATCAATAGTTAGCCCTGATTCAGTTTTATGCTGCACAAATTTAAAGACATGAAAGGAAAAAGGAAAAATATAATTGAACATACTTGCATAAATGTTTTATGTATTGGAAACTTCAATCTGTGAAATTGGAATTGGAATTGTGTTTGGCACAAAGCCTGGTCACTTCTGCCAGGAGTTTACGACTTTCTACATAATGACCCTGGAAACAAAAGAACAAAAACATAGTGATATCAGGCCACATATTCAGGCTATAAGGGCAGAAATATATATTTTTTTACTCTGGTCAAAAAAAATAATTGTTTTACTTAGAATTTTGGCAATAATTTTGTACTAGCTGTTGATTTCAGGTTTACTGTTACTATGTGGACATCATTAAATTATTTCTACTATAAAATTCTATACACACATATATACATATAACAAACACACACAACCATTTAAAAGTCTGGACACACCATGTAATTCCATGATCTTTCCTGATTTTTATTTCTTTCCACAGTATAGAACAATGCTGAAGGCATTAAGATATATCTTGAAGATATATAAGACATATCTGTAAAGCCTTCATACCGTCTCTAATCTGAGGTGCTGTTTGTTAGTGATTTTTGAGGCTGGTTTCTCTAAATCAACTTGTCCTCTGCAGCAGAGGTAGGTTTTGGTCTTGCTTTCCTGGGATGGTCTTCATGAGAGCCAGTTTCATCATTGGTGCTTGATGGGTTTTGCAAAGCCACTTGACAATACTGTTCTTGCAAGAATTATTCCAGAACATCTGACCTCTTGTGTCCTAAAGTAACAATGTTGTTGTTACTTAATTACCTAATGCCATGTATATCATTTATAGTTTTTATAATATCCAGTATTATTCTAGAATGTAGAGAATAAACCCAAACTTGTGTCCAAACTTTTGACTGGTACTGTATGTGTGTGTGCATACTATAATCTATTACAATATAATTTTATATATAGTATAGTATGGAGGAGGTTTATTTTATTACTTTTATTGCAGATTACTTTTGGGAGTAGTAGGGCTACTGTAAAACTTTAATTAATTAATAAATGGGCAAATTACAGATGGGATAATGGAGGTGTGTGCATTGCTTTGATGTATTTAAAGTCTGGTAAATGATAAAAAGGCTGAAATGTTGTGCACATATGACACTGTGCTAATAAAGTTAATTAAAAATGATGTGACCACACTGTTCACATGCATTAACTACTGAAAGGTTTCAAAAGTGAATGGCTAATAATTACCCAGATAGTGAATGCAGAGGCTGTCTGCTGTCATTTGAAAGGTTAAATGAGGCAAAACAGCACTGTTCCCAGACATCTGACATGCTTCGTTCACAATGTAAGCTGCTTTTATTGCAAGATCCATGGTGAGGTGATCAGCGTTTAAACAAACCCACTTTTGTAGTTAAGAGATTGTGTGACAAACCAGAATCTGCCTGTGACAATCGCATTTTGTTTCGGCACAGGTAAGAAAGTAGGGCTGCATAGCACGTCCTCAAGAAGAGGCTACAGTTATGAAAAGAGAGATGGTCCTGAATTGTCCTCGTTGAAAGGAAGTAGGTTTGTGGAGCAGAGAACGGGAAGATGAGACAACTCAGCGATCCCGCCGGGAGGGTGCAAGCGTCCACATGAGGACAAGTCCAACTTAAGAAGTGCCACTGTGCACACAGGCTTTATCTGACTAACAATCGGCTCAGTCACGACCAATCAAAGACCGGCGTTATCCAAACATGCTCACACACTTACAACAGGATTTTAAACACTGATCAAACTCTATTCATTTCTAGACCTACAACATTTTAAGGTTTGAAGCTTATTACATTGAGTCTATAAAATAAAAAAAAATTGTCCACCAATCATTAACTGAATGAAGAAATTGTTCCAAGTCTAATAAAACTCATGACATCCTGGTTCCTCTGATGGCCTTCAGTTGTCAGCTTATTGTGTTTTCAGCCCAAAACCTCTTTATCCAGGGATCGGTGTCAGGGCAAGGCAGAACAAGCTAGAACGCATGCATCACATACGCGCTCGTTCCCGTTGAAGTCTTGAGTTGTATGCACGAGATACTGTGTTCCAGGCATCCATATACCGGTCCATACACATGGCAATGCATTTCTGCAATCAGTCAATAAATCAATTACCAACATGCATGCATACCTACAAACTAAAATACACATACATATGTACAAACATGTCCTTGCAGGAATGTAATTTGAATACAATCTTACTAACATACAAACATATTTGTCTGAGCAAATGCAAGTCAGTATGATTGTTAGCGTGTACATTCTAAATAAATACATACTAACGTTCATAAAACATCTGAGTTTGTGAATTAGTATGTATAAACAGTGTTGGGGGACGTTACTTTTTAAAGTAACTAATTACATTACAAAATTACTGTCTTTAAAAAGTAATCAGTTACATTACAGCGTTAATTTCTGATAAAAGTAACTAGTTAGAGTACTTTTCCATTGCATAAAATGAAAACTCCTTTGTGATTCCTCATGCATGTTGTTTGAGTCAAGACCTTATCATTCTACCATCATCACTAAGTTTGGCCCATAATCTGTTAACTACTAATACCCCAATCTCACCTACAAAGTTTCGTGCGGTAGCCGTAAGTACGGTTCATCATGATTCATCGCGAGTTTTATCACTATGATTAGGTTTCCATCTTTCCACGTGTCGGTCCTCGCATAGTCAAACAGCATAGGTGTATAACAGCAGGAATAACAGAGGTGGGTGGGGCTTGTAGGATGACTTTCACACACACACAATAACGGATTGGTAATGACTGCTGTCTGGCTCATGGACTGCATAAATTGTCTGAGTAACGGATTACATTTTTGAAAAAGAAACTAAATAACTGAGCACTTAAATGGCGGATCTAACGCGTTAGATTACTTGTTACATCAAAAAAGTAATCCAAGTACTCTAACACGTTACTTTGTAACGCGTTACACCCAACTGTTCTCATTTCCACTACACTGGTGCTGGTACCAGGACTGGGAACCACCGAGAACCGGCCCGCATTTACACTAGACAGGAGCTCAGAAGGAGCTGCATGATAATACGTCACAGGCCACGCCCACTAAACAGAAACGAACATGGCCGAAGTCAGTTTACTTGTTATTCTCCAAACTATGAAAATGTATTTCAGTATCCAAAGGCAGCTTATTCGACGTGTTATAACCGCTGAAAGAGATCGACATAACCGAATTGCTAAAAGCGCTTTTGTTTCGTCCGCGCTCCACATTAACAGACTTTGGGTCTCCGACATTTAAAAAAAAAAAAATTTACGCTCCCTATAACTCCGCCCACCACTCGTGACGTCACGGGTTCACACAACTAGACCAGCAGAGTTTAGGGTCCGGTTCTGTGCTTATTTAAGGGCACCGGCACCAATTTGTTTCTGTGGAAAAGCGCGGCACTGGTTCCAAAATTGGGAACCGGCACGGGAACCAGAGCAGTGGAAAAGGGGTAACTGTGTATAAATACAGTGGAACCTTGGATTGCGAATAACTTGGTCTGTGAACGTTTTGCAAGACGAGCAAAATTTTTAAAAATTCATTTTAATTAGATAAATGAGCGAGGTCTTGACATATGAGTAGTATGTATATGCTTTGCCTGCAGAGCATCACATGATAACTGAGCCAATGATTCTTCTCTCTCTCTTGAGCTGTGAGATTGTGGGTAATTAGCGTCTCCCATGCTCGGTCTCAGTGCGTGTGCATCACTCGTATATTAAATATCTGTATGCGTGTGTACTGTTTACTAAACTGTTTACATTGTTACCGCGTGTGCGTGTAAAGCATTTTTTAAATTTGTGTCCAAGTGCCTGTTCTGTACTGCAACGTCTCCCTCCTTCTCCCCTCCTCTCTTTCACACCAGCTACGATTCTTTTCAAAGGTAAAGTGCAGGTTAATTTGTTTTATTTTTACTTTATATTTTGTATTAATAATTTTTACCTGTATATTTTTGGACCGTGGAATGAATCACCGGTGTTTCCATCATTTCTTAATAGGTACATTTGCTTTGATATATGAGTGCTTTGGATTACAAGCACACTTACGGAACGAATTATACTCGCAATCCAAGGTTTAACTGTACATATAAACCAGAATGTATACAAACTAACATACTGTATATGCTAACTCCATACTTTCAAACACACATATTAACATACATATTTACATACAGGTTTTGACCCCTTAGCTACAGTCAAAGAAAATGTAACACTAAAGCATACAAAGACATTCTATACAACAGTGCGTATACTAATTGTGTGGCAACAGTTTTGGGAAGAACCACAAGGGGGTGATTGTCAATTTTTTTTTTAGCCAAATAGTGTATATCCTAAAATATTAACATAGTATGCATGTAGAGACAGACCTCTCTAAAAGTATTGGAACAGCAAGGCTGTCTACTAAAGAACTACATAAAGACCCCTAATACAGTTTATCCTGTCTTTTCATGAAATAAAAACAACTTTAAACCTCAAGGAACAGCATGGTTTCTCCATATGGGACTGTGTTTAAGTGGCAGAACGTATTGTTACATAACCATATAGGTTATGGTAATGCAGGAGCTACCAGGTCTGCTTTGGATTACTGCAGATGCTTCATCAATATCTGTGTTGTTTTATAGATTCATGTGAATTAAAATATCAGCAAGTCTAACTGCATTAAAGTAACAGAGGGATAAACCTAAGACAGCATGACAGACATAGCGCCATGACTGGAACTACATTAATAAGCAGGTCATCTGGCTTATTTGCTTATTGTAAATAGGCATCAAATTACTTTTTTATCCAGTTTATTTTAAATAGGGTTGGCAGATGGATAGTGATGAACGACCATCAGTTTGGTCAAATGCATGTTGACCCTCAACAGAGATGACAATTGCTTCTGCCTTATGATAGATATAAATAATGTTGAATAATTGTCAAAGAATTGATAAGATATGTCTAACTGGCACAAAACATGACTAGTAAACTTGTGTTTATATTATCTTTAAATCAGTTTGCAAGTATTTCGCCTAACAATTTTGTCTCTATAGAGATAAATGAAATAGACCTTTAAAATGTTTGATTAAATGTTTTTTTTTTTTTTTTAAAGTTGTGTTTCAATTTGAAAATGGGTGGGTTCAAACAAAAGATGCCATGCACATTTTTGTTGTTTAACACTTCTAGATGTAAATATCAGGAAATAAAACCTGAAACACTGCCTCATATCCATCGTCTGATCTCAAACACAGATAACCATAGAATTGGCCTTGACGTTCCAATACTTTTAGAGGGAAGTGTACGGGTGTGACGGCCAGGGCTCCACATAATTTTCCACAGTGTATGTGTAAAAGTGGAAATGTATATGCTGGTGTTTATGAATATACTTATTCATATATAATATAAGTATAGTTATATAAGTAAAGTTAAAAGCACAGGTTGTACCTGTTCTGAATTGTCCAACGAGCTGCCTGGTTTGCCGATGCACTTCTTGAAGCATTTATCAGTCATTCTCTATTTTCAGGGGGGAAAGAAAAAAATGAATGAGTGAAAATTTCTAAAAGGAAATCTAATAAGACATATAAGGGCTTAAAAACACTTCCTATAATTCCATTCTTGTTGGAATAATTACAGTATGGGGTGATATGTTAAAAATGTAATTGTAAATGTTTAAGACCAGGTGTGTCCATGGCCAAAAGTCTAGCCCTTCATTTTGTTAATTTGTATGTATTAAAAACCTTTAAATGTACCATGGTCATGAATTAAGCTACCCAAATACACACCACCAGTGACAACTGTTTGCTGCTAATGTGCTGTTACTCTTTTGTTTTAGTTTATAGGTCATATGAATGTCAACACAGTACAATGAAACGCTTTGGATGAGAAGATCCAGTGAACTTGTATACATGTGTGTGTGTGTGTGTATATGAGCACATGTTTTGTGTGCATGTGTTATTGCACATGGTCTCATACTGTACATTAAACCTTCTCATAATTGTACATTAAGTTTCTATTGTACAATGTCGGTAAATTTAAATTATTTAAAATAAACTTAAAGCGGCGGTAAATCCCTTTAAAGCTGGAACTAAACTCTAAATTTAATAATAAAAAAGGTATTTAATTTCGTCAGACTGTGGTATATTACTAAGTTATTGTGCGTGTATGATTTTAGCATGCAGATATTAACAGGTTTATCCATTAGCCTCAAAACTCAACTGCTAAAAACCTCGACAACATTAGAATCATGTATACAATGAAAACTATAATAACATTAACACCAGAAGACGTTCAGTCAGTCAGTCATGAAGCTAAGCGCTAACCGTCACACCGACCTGCAGCAGCTCCTGTGCGTTAGCCACCGCTATCTGCACCTTCACCTGCTCCATGATAGCGCCCGTGTCCATCTTACCACTCCCTGAGCCGGAGGAAAAATCTGATCCAAAACTATCCATCTCTTAATTTATAAATCTTTATATTTTTAAATATCGTGTAACTATGGTAGAGCTGGACTTCAGCCGGTACTCTGCGGACCTCACACGTGATCGTTTCCTCAATGACCTTGAGATGCACCGGAAGTACTACTTGCACTGTTTCCTAGTTGTTATGGCTGATGGGAAATATAGTCAGTAACAGTGAGGCGTACGACAATAAAGAAACGATTTTAACATGAAAACAGTCCAAATATTCACATATTATTTACAGATTCCAAACCAAACCAGCCTGTATTCGTTTCATGCAAATCATTGTCCCTTGTTTAGACAAAATAATAATCTGTGACATTTTAGTGTGGCATTCAGTAAACTTTTTAGCTGTAAATCAATAGCTTTTAAAAGATTGAACTGTTTGAATGATAATTGCACTTAGTTACTACTACTACTACTACTACTACTACTACTAATAATAATAATAATAATAATAATACAACTAGACTGTTACAGCAGTTAATTTACATCTTGAGGACGGTCTGGCTTTAGGGCCATATCACAGCCCTGCACGGAGAAAAACACATTACTCAAGAGCACACTGTGAATCAAATGCAATCAAAGTGTATTGTCATACAATCAACCCTTATGACACTACGTTCATTTTAGTAGTGTTTAACTTATGGAACAATTCACCAGTAACGCGCTGCAGTACAGAAATTCATTCATTCAACTTCTATGTTGTTTTATCCTGTATACAGGGTCGCAGGAGGCCTGGAGCCTATCCCAGTACACATAGGGCACGAGGCGGGGTACACCCTGGACAGGGTACCAATCTATCGCGCACATACACTACAGGATCATTTTGGGATGCGAATTAGCCTAATCTGTATATGTTTGGACTGTGGGAGGAAACCGGAGTACCCGGAGGAGGAAACTCTATGCACACAGACCTGAGGTGGGACTCAAACTCTGGAAGTGCAAGATCACGGTGCTAACCACTACTACACTGTGCTGCCCCTGTACAGAAAGATTAATTAAAAACATTGAAAATTTGTTAAAAATAAGTATTACCAAATAATTTATGGGAAATATTTATTTAAGATTTAGGTCAAGTAGAGTCCTATACTTGACCTAAATCTACTAAATAATAATAATAATAATAATAATAATAATAATAATAATAATCTCCACACACACACACACACTTTATGGCAGTGGTTCTCAGCCCTGGTTTTGGAGGATCACCTACAGTACTCTGCATATTTTAATGTTTTCCCTGCTCTATACACCCACTTCTATTTAGAAGAGGTTGCTAATCAGCTGATGAGTTAAATCATGTATGTGGAAGCTGAAAAAACACTAAAAATGTGCAGGGCAGGGCTTTTCCAGGACTAGGGTTCAGAATAGCTTTACAGCATCCCTGCTTATTATCTCTGGCCATTTAACGGTCTGGTTTTAAACTCTAAACAGCAGGGGGCGACACAGTACCACACATTTCAGGTATAAAACTAATCTGAACTACAAATGAGCAGAGAAAAGCAGTCGAATAATGACAAATGTTAACAACTATGAAGATATACTTAATTGCTGGGTGCGGGTTATTTAGCCTGAATTGTAAACTGATTGAGATAATTCAGTGGTCACATGGAATCTGTTGAATCTAAATATATTTTACGTAGGTGGCACAGTGGCGAAGTGGTTAGCATTGTTACCTCGCACCACCAGGTTCGAGGGTTTGATTCTCTGAGGTCTGTGTGCATGGAGTTTGCATGTTCTCCCCGTGCTTGGTGGTTTTCCTCCTGGTACTCTGGTTTCCTCACACAGTCCAAAGACATGCAGATTAGGCTAATTGGCATTCCCAAATTGCTTGTACTGTAATGCGTGAATGAGTGTGTGAGTGTGTAGTGTGTGCATTTGTGACATGCAATGGATTGGCACACTGTCCATGGTATACCCTGCTTTGTGTTTGAAGTTTTCCAGGCTACCTGTGACCCTGTACAGTATAAGCAGTATAGAAGATGAATAAATGAATGAATGAATACTGGTTGTATAACATTTGTGAAGGTATAATATGTATGTATCAAAGGTAAAAGACTATACATAACATTAAACATAACTATATTCAAATAGATAAATGTACATCTTGTTCTTTAATACATAAAAATTTGAAATTATTTGCAAACTGATGTGGTATAAAAGCAGTAAAGACTTTAGGACAAGTGAACAGAAACAAAGTTTCCACCACGGTTTGGAAACTTTTCCAGCACTAACCCACATACACATGTTAACTCTTTGACTATAAAAAAAATTCTAGGCCTACACCACTGAGATACTGTTTTATTTTAAGAACAGGCGTAACGGTTTTATTCGATCTGATTAATAATTTAATTACTGAGACATGCAGATGCACATAACAGCTGCTGCAGGGTCACAAACTGTCCTGAGGCTGTAATCATCTGTCTGTTACTCAGTCTGTCATATGATAAGCATAGCATAAGGACTTATTTACATAAACACACAAAATAGGAAAGTAAAAATAATTTATATAATAAAACAAATGCCTGATTAGTCACAATAATTTATCTTTGTGACTCATAATCCTTTAGGGCCCAAAACCATTCTCTGTTTGATTAATTTACTCATCATTTGTGATCTGTGTAATGAACATCAAATAAGCAAATTGTCAGATTATGATCAAAGACACTTTGGTGAGCCAAACAGTGAGTCATGTCTCTCCCTCTCTCTTTCTCTTTCTCTTTCTCTCTCTCTCTCTCTCTGTCACACACACACACACACACACGCAAACCCACACACCGTCTACCCTCCACTGTCTCTTTCTTTATGAAAGCTGAGTAACATCTAACAATTTTCAGAAGTGTCTGTGGAGTGATGGTGGTGGTCTTTGTTGGAAATATGATCACCTTAATCACAGTGTGAATCTCATTTCTTGAGTTCAGTTGCAAGAAGGCTGACACACACATACACACACAGTTCTCAGACAAACTGTTACAGCACTGTCCACTTAGCATTTAGCATGTGGTATAAAGTTAGTTTTATCTAAAAGATAATGTTTAGAGCTGGTTTAACTTTACAAGTAAAGTAATATACAACAATTCCTTTGTGTATGTAAATCTTCACAAGGTATATTTATAATCTATTTAACCATACTGTATATATATTACATCATATTATACATTCATCTACTATATCACTTATCCTGTTCAGGGTTGCGCGGGCCTGGAGTCCACTTCAGGTTGACTTGGGGTACGAGGTGGGATACACCCTCGACAGTGTCCCAATCCATCTCAGGGCACACACATACACACACTCACACACTCATTCACACAGTATATGAGGCAATTTGTGAACTCCAGTTAGCCTAATTTGCGTTTCTTCGGACTGTGGGAGGAAACCGGAGTACCCGGAGGAAACCCACAAAGCACGGGGAGAACATGCAAACTCCATGCACACAGACCAGAGGAATTGAACCCTCATCTCTAGAGGTGCGAGGCATTATTGCATATATAGTTGAATTAAATATATATATATTGAATTTTGGTAGCAATATGCAATATTATGTTTCCTCTAAAGATGTCAGCAGTCGCATCATCGGTGATTCTATCATGTGACAGTCAGACAAGAGGCATTTACTTTATACTTTTAATTGATTTTGAAGTTTGTTTTTGGGCTTCTCTAATATACAGTATAATCCCTTCACCGCTGGGGCCAGCGACGAGCGGATACACGGCTCCTTGTTTGTGATTGGCTGCAGTTTTGCATATTAATTAGGGGAGGGGCTAAAGGCGTTGCTCTCTCAGAGGGACACAGCTGCGCGAGCTGAGCCGCTCGCACTCATTCTGCTGCAGCCGGCACAGGACATGTGTCCTCCTCCTCCTCCTCCTCTTACCACGGGTACAGGCATGTCCGCGGACCTCAGGACTCTAAACTGATGAACACTGGTATTACTGTAACAGCACAACCCAAGACGAAATAGACAAGGTAAAAGATATAGCGGTGGGAGGCACGGCGTGTGTGTGTGTGTCTGTTCATTATGGACAGTATCGCTCGTGTTAGGCGTGTTATATTAATGTGTGTTACATATACTAAACCACAAACCTGACCTGGCTAAATAAGCTCTCTCTCTCTCTCTCTCTCTCTCTCTCTCTCGGTGTGGGCATGTTTTAATGTCTATATCTAAAAATATTTAGTGATATCTGGTCGGTTTGACAAATTATTACAAAACAAACAAACAAGCAAATGTCAAAAAAGCCAAAAATGTTACTTTTTTATTACTCAGTTGAAGGTGTATGTATAGCATTAATAGGCTGCATTAATAGTTATTACAATGTAAGGTCCTCAAAAGCATAGTAAGACAAACTTTTATCATTGTGTGTGTGTGTGTGTGTGTGTGTGTGTGATAGCAGGTGCGCACACCCAATTATTCTGCTATTTGACAATTATGCAAAAGTAGGCAAAATGTAAACCACAAAACAGATCACATTCCAGTTTAGTTTCATTATTGGTACATTTGCACCAGGAACTTCTGTCTTTCTTTGTCATCTGACATAAGGGTTAGAGTCAAGTATATTCAGTTTCACAACATAGGCGAGATAATGTTTGAATTATAAAATATCCTCAATCCAAGAGAGGGACACATGAGCTACCTTCAAATGTCACACTAAAGAACTATAGAAGCTGCCTTCCACACATATAATCTAATGATCATACATGCTCCCTAAAACTGACAGCTCTTTTAAAATGGAATGGGTAGTTTGAATTTTATGCAATGAATTCAAGTTAAATTGGTAACTATTAAAAAAATAGTAAATATAGCAGCTTTAACAAATTAACAAATATGAATGATGTTCCCTTGAAGATGCCACATAGGCTTCAGCTAGAGAACCTCTGGTATAACCTGTTAACAGCACAAGTTGATCAATCCTCTACAACCAGATTCTGATTTGAAATATAATAAGAATAACAAAGTTTATATAAAATATTCCTTTTCTGCTCACTTGTTTGTTTTAGATTTTCAAAGATGTCTGTGAGTAGTCACGAAAACCGCAAGTCCAGGTCGAGCTCTGGCTCCATGAACATCCACCTATTCCACAAAACATCGCACGCTGACAGCTTGCTTACTCAACTGAACCTTCTGCGCAAACGCTGCGTCTTCACCGACGTCGTGCTCCAGGCTGGAAATCGAGCTTTCCCGTGTCATCGGGCCGTCCTGGCCTCCTGCAGCCGCTACTTTGAGGCTATGTTTAACGGTGGACTCAAGGAGTCCCGGGATGCAGAAGTCAATTTCCATGACTCGTTGCACCCGGAGGTCCTGGAGCTTCTGTTAGACTATGCATACTCTGCCCGCATCATCATCAATGAGGAGAACGCTGAGTCGCTGCTTGAAGCCGGAGACATGCTGCAGTTCCATGACATCCGAGATGCCTCAGCGGAGTTTCTCGAGAAGAACCTGCATCCCTCAAATTGCCTTGGAATGATGCTCCTTTCTGATGCACATCAGTGCCAAAGGCTTTATGAGCTCTCCTGGCGAATGTGCTTGGCGAATTTTGCCACACTTTACCGGACTGAGGACTTCCTGAACCTTCCAAAAGACCAAGTACAGGAGCTGATCTTCAGTGAGGAGCTGGAGGTGGAGGATGAGAGCGTAGTGTATGAGGCAGTTATAGACTGGGTGAAAGCTGATGTTGGAAGGAGACTCTCCGACTTGCCTGAGCTTTTACGCTGTGTCCGTTTAGCACTACTTCCAGAGTCCTACTTGCTCAGAACTGTTGTTTCTGAACAGCTCATCATGGGAGATAAAGTGTGTCGAGAGATTGTTGAAGATGCTGTACGATGCAAGATGAAGATTCTCCAGAATGACGGTGTGGTGACTGGTTTCTGCGCACGACCCAGGAAAGTCAGCCAAGCTCTGCTGCTCCTGGGAGGCCAGACTTTTATGTGTGATAAAGTGTACATGATAGACAACAAAACAAAGGAGATCACGCTCAAAACTGACCTTCCTAGTCCTCGAAAAGAATGCAGCGCCTGCGCTATTGGCTGTAAAGTTTACGTCTCAGGAGGCAGAGGCTCTGAAAATGGCGCTTCTAAAGATGTCTGGGTCTATGATACCTTACATGATGAGTGGTCCAAGGCTGCGCCAATGCTTGTAGCAAGATTTGGACATGGCTCGGCCGAATTGGACCACGTTCTATATGTTGTAGGCGGCCACACTTCTCTGTCAGGCTCATTTCCCGCTTCTCCATCAGTCTCGCTGAAACAGGTGGAACAGTACAATCCACAATCCAACAAATGGACTTTAGTTGCACCTCTTCGAGAAGGTGTGAGCAATGCTGCGGTCGTAGGCACCAAAAATAAGCTCTTTGCTTTTGGTGGAACCAGTGTCAACAGAGACAAGTACCCCAAGGTGCAATGTTTTGACCCTTGTGAGAACAGGTGGACAGTGCCAGCCGCTTGTCCGCAGCTTTGGCGTTACACAGCAGCAGCAGCCGTTGGCAATCACATTGTGGTCATTGGCGGAGATACGGAGTTCTCTGCTGGCTCGGCGTATCGTTTCAACAGTGAAACATATCAGTGGACTAAATTTGTTGACGTCACAGCCAAAAGGATCAGCTGTCATGCTGTAGCTTCTGGGAACCGACTCTATGTGGTGGGGGGGTATTGTGGCGCTCAGAGGTGTAAAACACTGGACTGTTACGACCCCTCAACTGACTCTTGGGACAGTGTGACCAGTGTTCCATATTCCCTTATTCCCACTGCGTTTGTTAGCACCTGGAGATACCTGCCATCTTGAAAATGACAACTGGTTTGGTAAGTAGGAGCATAGAGAAATATACAGTAATAAAATCATGCTATAAATATGACACAGATACAAGTTTATCTACTAGTCTATTAGTTTTTCAGATGTGGTTTGATAAAAAAAAAATAATGCTGTGCAATGAAAGATTTCAACCTTAATGAATGGTCTTCGGTGTCAAATAAAGTAGAGAACTTAGTTAATAGCACCCGAAAGAATAAACAGGGGCTAATTACAGAGCAGAGAGTTCACACAGTTAAGGAGTAAAGCTCAGGTCCGTGCTTGCTGTCCTACAACACTGTGTTCACTCGCAGGGGACATTTACAGTATCTCATCAAAGTTTAAACAGAGAAATAAATTTAGACGAGATTTTACACTGCACGTTGTGTTTTGAGTGAAGTGCGATGCTACTGAAAAGTAGAAGGTAAGATGCCGGTCAGGTATCTCTCTAAAATGAGTATCTTGTTTACACTTGAACAACAGACCTGAACAAACTTTGCTTCTGTTCAAGAAGCTCCAAATAAGGTTGAGTTATATCAGAAAAACATTGAAGTCTCAGTATGAGCGAAAAAAAAGCAACTGCCAGTTTGGCTTTGAAATGCAAACTTTTCAACTGCAGCAGCAAGAATTAGCATGTTTTCTTCGAAGGGGATTGTGAATAGTGTCTTAAAATGTCAGCCATGTCGCCAGAACAGGACTTTTATTGTAAACACATGTTTCTCAGTGTCAATGTCATGTTGTTGTTTTTTTGTTTTTTTATTAAAAGGTTTCTAGTAAAAAAAAAAATTGCATTCACAAATTTGTTCGAGAAGCAAATTTGTTGTCTTTTCAGGGTAATAGTATTAAGTTTAAGGGTGGGATTGTATTTTGGGAAAGAGATGTTGGGATGCATCCACTACATTGCCAGAACAGGGTTTTTAGTCATCCAAGGTATCAGTCTCTATTCTGGCAGTGTATAGATAAAAATCTGTGTAAACAAACCAAGAGCTTTTTTTTTATGAAAGCCAGTTCATACCATGAAGCTTCTGAAGCATTTTCTTAAAGCAAGTGATATGTGCGTCACACTTGGCAATTACACTATGTTTTAACGAAAGTTTCTTTCCACACCGCTTCCACCAAAGGCCCATTATTGTATTTTCCCACTAGAAAGTGACAAAACAATGAGAAAACTAATCTTTTATGTAAGTGCACAACACAGTTTCAACTGATCATGTCATGTATGACTTTTTATTAAACATGTATAAAGACATTATGAGAAAAAATAAGCTTGGTAGGAAATAGCAGAGACATTAGTAGCTCCATCTCAGTCTACCATATTTTATTGACACAGTTGTAAGTTTGGGCGTTGGTGAAGCCTGTTGTTGTTCCGGTAACGCATGTGGTTTGGCTTGAATGGACAGTGACGACACGTCTGGCGTTAATTTGGAGTTCTCTAAATAAGAAGCACTATACGACTGATTGTCAAAAGAAAATTTATAATGATACAAAATTCTAGTACAAATAAACGAAAAAGCCTTTACTGAATTGTACAAAGAAACCTGTTTGAGAAAGTGACCAGTATTGCCTAGTTGTCTATGTGGGATCATCCTAAGAAAAAGATTCAAGAGAGCATCAGAATACTTAAAAGCTGTATTCCAAAACTGTTTCTTCCTTACTCTGTCTAAATACAAGTCTTATTTTTATATGTACACAAACCTAACCAAAACTACTGCTTACTGCTACTTTAAATCAGGGCTGGTTAACAAGAATGTGTCAAGACTGTAATACAACCAAAAACAGCTGTTTGCTCACTGTTAAAACCTCACAAACATGGTAAAAAAAAAAAAACAGCTGATTGTTACTCCAGTATTATCAAAAACACCATAGTTTTGTTGTTGTTGATTTTTAAAGATGCACATTACAAACATGTGTCTTTTTGAAGTTAAGATGATATGTACTGGAAAATAGGAGGCAAGAGAATGTCCAAAAACATTAGCCATTTTGCCAGAAATTGTCTTTATTTGCACTCAGTACCAATAGCGAATATAATGTGCCTACTACTTTAATGTCAAAAAATGTCTAAATGAAGTAGCGTGACAAAAAGCAGGTGATTGTTCATCATTCAAAGTCACAAAGCTGCCAGTCTGAGGATGGATGGTTGTCTTTTCCGGGTAATATCAACTGTTTTTTTTATTTTTTTTGCGAGCTGATGGGAGAACAGGTTCAACCTAACATTTGGAAATGCCACATTGCCAAAACAGGTCTTCTATTTATAGAAAACCGTCAGTAATCTAGCTCAAACAGGTAGTCTGCAAAATTGTCCCCTTTTTCAGCTTTCAAAGTTGAGTGTATGCTAACACACTTCACAGCGAGTCCTCACGCCATGTTTTGTCCCTCGGCTGTAAACAGATGGACGGGGTGGAGACATGCTGAAGGGCCTCGAATTCTTAAGCCTGCAGATCACATTTTTTATTGCACTGTTGCTTTAAAGCCTGTTAATTTGGTGTTGATTTTTTGCACATCATACTTATTCTGTAACAGCAGAGGAGAAAGGCACGCAGGCTGAGGGAGGAAGAAACTATATTTTACTCCGGCCAGAAGCTCCAAACTAAAAATACCTGCTGCTGTCGAAGCTGTCAGCTTAAGGCGAAAATACTAAAATACTCTCCTATGAGAGGAAACAGGTCTGTTCATGTCATTTGGAAATGTCATACCTGTTTCTGGAAAGTGTACACAAATATTCTCAACAGTGTCTTATCAAGTGTAAAGTGTAAAGCTTTTTCTGGAGTTTATCCAGGTGTAAAACAGACGAAAATAACTTAAATGAATCTTTACACATGCCAGTCCCTTATACACTCTGCATTGCTGGGCTACTGCTAACCATATGAAAGTCATATTACTAATTTAAAGCATAAAAATGATTAATTATTAACTCGGATTACCTGGATAGCAACTATCACAATTGACTTCGCTTTACACAGACAGGAAATGTGCCTGTACTTTCTGTTGTCCAGTATGGTGATTAGCATTAAAATGAGTTCATTTATAATTACTTTACTTTCGCATAATCAGAGGCAGCACTATTTCGTCTTTTTTTTTCAGAGTCATTATTTAAGATTCAATACTTAATAAAAAGCCTCAGTGTGGTTCCTTTAACCAGCACGTTGGAAAAGAGAGTACCAGGAAAAGCTGTGTTAAAAGAAGCCTTCTGTTTGTTGTGTGACACACCTGAACCGGGTCAAAGGTCACGTGGCTCATTTCAGCTGCTGTCCCGCTCGGAGCTCTCACTCAGTACTTATGTTTTATTAATGCACTTTTTTAAAGCCGTCCAAGATAGACAACTGAAAGAAGGCTTTTATTCTCACATCTGTGCACATACTGCGCCTACACACACACACACACACACACACACACACACACACACACACACACACACACACACACACAGTGTCCTTAGCCCCAGGCTAAAGCAGATTTGCATAAAGATTTTACTCCCGTCGTGCTCCAGCTGAAACAGTGACAGTCTCCCATTTGGCTACCAGTCATACAAACTCCCCTGCCACAATTAATCACAATTACACATCATCCACACATTTGCATTAGGGATATAACCAATTACATATACATAATCTATCTATCTATCTATCTGTCTATCTGTCTATCTGTCTGTCTGTCTGTCTAAAACATATCTGTAGCCTTCTCTAACCTGTACTGATATATATATATATATATATATATATATATATATATATTTTTTTTTTTTTGGATAAAAGCATTATTAAGTTCTTTCCCAATATTCAATATCCTTGTGGATGAAAAGCGAGAGAAACAAATCCTTTCAAAAGCCTTGTTGTTCGAAACCATTGTACAACCCAAAACATAAACAGAGTGTATTGTTACACCCCTAATTCTGAACATAGAATACCCAAATCTTTACCTATTATGTTGCTCAGCACCCAAAGCTTCCTGTTCACAGAGTACATTGTGTGGTTGAAGAATTGTTTATTGCAATTTCTTTTTTTTATTAAGAAACTCCTACTGCTGATAAAATCGCTGTAACTTATTCTCTCCTTTCCGTTTGTTGCTTTAATTTACAACCAGCAGCAAATAATTATTAGTTAAACATTAAACGGTAACTGTTTTCTGGTTGCGGTTCGCCATCATCCAGACCTTTTGTAAATGAGGAGTTTAATGTAATTAGACTATTCCAAATTTAGGTGAATAAGTCCGAGTTTAACAGTATAATAAAATAGCTCTTGACTCGACCCAAATAAGGTCCTCTTTATTAGACAGGTTTTGTCTGTGAAAGGCTTTTCACAATCGTTGTTTTAGCTCAGTAAGGACGACCCAGACCTCCTGACACATGTCTTTTTATACAGGATTGTCCAAGCTAATGCAAATTCATCACGCAGCTCTGTGACAGTGATGGATGGATGCAAGCGCCTGCATGCTGTAATTACACCTGCTCATTATGAAGCAGCATGGCTTGTGTGTGTGTGTGTTGGGGAGCAGATGTGATCAACATGGCTCGAATGAGCAGACTGACAGCCGTTACTTGATGTTTATAGGGTTTATTGACCCAAGAGTCCACACTCCACACCCCCTGGGTCCCCTGAGACCTGAGAGGTGTGAGAGGGCAAATCTCTGCTCACAACCAATATGAGCAGTGCCTCGCTTACATCATGTCATTTTTTTTTTTAAACAGACCTGTGCTGATAATTATTGTTCAATTCAATTCAATTTTATTTATATAGCGCTTTTAACAATGGTCATTGTCTCAAAGCAGCTTCACAAAAATGAA
>JAQMYG010000007.1:15037473-15059105 GCA_030014215.1 Clariallabes teugelsi
TAAAATAAATTATATATAAAAAATTTTTTTTTTTATAATATTTTTTTTTGTCTCTCTCTCTCTCTCTCTCTCTCTCTCTCTCTCTCTCTCACACACACACACACACACACACAAAGTATCCAAACCAAACAGGCATGAGATGAAATATCTCTGTCTCAAAGAGTTCCTAATATGTGTGTGTGTGTGTGTGTGTGTATAAAAGAGGCAGCTGCTGAAAAGCTCCATTGTGATGCAAAATGAAAAACGGAAAAGAAATCAAGCAGATTCTGCCTGTGACACAATTACTGCGGCACACATAAATAGCTGTTTGAAGCCTGGCAAAAGGCAGAAAAGAGACAAAAAGACAGGAGGAGAAGGAGGAGGAGGAAGAGGAGGAGGTAGTTTGCGTCTGGTTGCAGAAAAGGGGCAGTGATGTGGAAAGTAGTCTGCTGCTCCTGCAACACGACACAAAGTCCTAAATTATAGAAGATTAACCTCCTCTCCTTTCTTCTTCGTCAAGTATGTAAAATAAAATGAAATGGCAGCCCAGCACTGCCAGTTAAGATCTTTGACTTTATTATCTATTCTGTACTTTCAGAATTTCAGGATCATGCTTCTGTAGGAATGTTTCAGTATGATGAAGTGTCCTGTTCCTCTTATGTTCCAAAGTGTTTTATTCCTCTTATATCACAGGAATCTGCAAATACTTATAATATTAAATAATACGTTCTTGAATCCTTGGAGTTACATTTATTGTATATTAGTGTTAGTACACGTCATTGGCGGTTACAGAAAGAGGTTTTAGAAATTGCCAAAAAAAGTTAAAGCTTGCTATTATATTATCATTTCAGGTTAAAGTCCACGTATATGACTGCCTGTCTTTCTGCATAACTTATTAATTACAAACAATTTGTTGGGGCAGTACAGTCATTTTTGTGTCTTTTGCATTTATGGTCTGTGTATTTATGGTTGTGTTGATTGGCTCTGTTGAGTGACCCGTTAGCCACGCCCACTTTGTGATCCCTGTATTTATCCAAAAGCGCTGGCTGCAGTGAAGCTGTCAGAAAAAAAAGTTGCCCAATACAAAGTGATGACACTTCTGGATGAAACTCCTTCCATCCTCATCAATATTTGTTTAACTGTTTATGATTTGATCATTTGTTAAATGTATCTTACAGTGAAATAATTTTTTTCAAATATCCCAGTTAGGAATTTGGGATCAGAGCTCAGTGTCAGCCAGGATACAGCACACCTGGAGGCCTTGCTTAAGGGCTCAACAGAGCAGTTTGGCATTGAATCCCAGACCTTTCAATCAGTAACCCAGAGCCATTACTACCCCTAAAACAGCGTACAGCACCTGGCATCCCCAGGCGGTCTCCCATCTAAGTACCGACGAGGCCCGAGCCTTAGCTTCCGAAATCAGACGTGACCAGCCGCTATGGTATGGTATGACTGTAAGCCGTAATTTCATACACTGGCTAGGCTTGATGGGTAAAACTTACTGAGAGCTAAGAATTAAAGAGAATTGAGGAAAATAAAGAACCTTTTAGCTTGACTCAGCCACTGTAACTTGTTCTGTGCAACACATAAGGAATAAAACTCTGCGTTGTGCTTCCTTGGAAAAATACTCGATAATGTGTTGATGAAGATGAGTTACTGTTACCACAACCAAGGTTTTCAAGTCTTCTCTAACTGCACATCCGCATATGTCTTACTCCTCTTATACATTTTTCCCTTAGTGACTCCTCATTGTGTTTGTGCCTTAACACACATTGTCCTGAAGCAGAATATGACGAACACACTCGAAACCAGGGCCGATCTCTACAGCCGTATCACAAGAGAAAAGTAAAGACATTCCACCCTAAATGCTCACCACATCAGCCATCTCCATTCAGTCTATTTATAGAGAAGAGTGTTGTTCCACCTGAGGAATGTGTACACAGGAGCAGATTTACACACAGTGGTCTCGCCACACAAGGTAATCAGGGTGTTTTGAAGGATCCAGGGAGAAAGAGCCACTGTTTTTTCACACAGGCTATTTCTCTGTGACCGCAGATGACCCTGAAGACTAACTGCATGCTTTCAGATAGCTAAGGTGAAACTGCAGTGTGAGGGGACATGACTGTAATCAGATATGAGAACACTGGGCCCATTCGATTGGGGAAATTCTAGAACTGGAATTTCGTAGGTGTGGAACAGAAACAGTTCTGAGAACGGTTCCAGTCCCACAGAACTGTTTCAATTAAATCAGTGCAGATACTAGAAACGTTCTCAGAAAACTGTTTCTGTTGCACATATATAAATGTTAGTTTTAGTTCTCCAGATGTTTGATCCTCGGTAGTTTCACAGAGTGCTGGTTTTTAATTCAACACCGATAAAGTGACATGTACTGATAATATTGTGGCAGAATGTAGTATATGCTTTGTGTGTTGCATTTTATATTTTATATGCAAGTGTCTGTATTTTGGATGAAATGGAAGCAATGGAAGCAACATGGATGAAATGGAAGCAACAGCTTTTCACACTGTAGAAACACAAGACAGGAAATTGGACGGTTTATAAAATGCAAACCAAAATGCAAATCTTGTTTTGTAAGATTTTAGAATGTTGCTAACTAATGTAGATCAGCTTGCTAGTTGCAGTAATGTTAAATGATCAGATAAAGCAAAAAAGCTTCTTCTTGCCCATCAATAAATAACCATTTCATATACAGAAATCCCAAATATTACACGTTCAGAAATCAGCAGTTTATGGACGAAAGAACAACATAATGGAGAACATTCATTTTTAGATTACCATTCAGTAATGTGATATATTACTTATAGTACATATACTGTAGCTCCTGTAGTTTCTCAGTAAAGTTTGGTTCCTTGTTATAGCTCATCATGGGTACAGAGCATCATGGGTACAGCTCATCATGGGTACAGAGCATCATGGGTACAGCTCATCATGGGTACAGAGCATCATGGGTACAGCTCATCATGGGTACAGAGCATCATGGGTACAGAGCATCATGGGTACAGCTGAGCTGTCTGACATGAATATTATCACTTCATTAGGATCCTGGCAGGAGGGTTTTCTGAAAAAATAATAATAAAAAATAAAATAAAATAAATAGAATTCAACACTGATCATCCATGTTATTAACATTGAATAACATTGATTATTAATTATATATCAGTAAACTGATGACAGAATCATATGCATCCAGGACACATCTATGACCGTGGGGACCAAAGGCCAAAACGATCCCACAGAAAAGCCAGTTCAGCACAAATAGCTGAAAATAAGTCAATACTGGCCACAATAGAAGGGTATCAGAACACTCGGTGCATCACAGTCTGTCAAGTAAGGAGCTTAGCAGGCAAAGAATTTAAGGCTGTTAATCCTGCCTCCAAACCACAGAGGGGCCAGAGCTGCCCCGATGGCACTGGGAGAACATACGTAATATTCGGTTTAATGCATTTTATTGTGATGGCTGATCAGTGTAGATTTACACCTAATACAGTTTTATTTGGTAAATAGATGGATGATTTTATGATTGAGGTGCCGTTGGTGTTCCACTGCTATTCAATTTACACATATGAATGTAAAGATATAAAGATTTTAGACATATGAATGTAAAAATTTAAATAAAAAAAAACCTCACACCTTCCCATCAACGTATGTGCATGTTTCAGGTAGTTATGAAATTCAGTGCTACTGTATCGATCTGTTTAGTGCTCCAAATATCCATACCTGGATCCAGAGTTATAACAGAAGTGGGTGTGGCCTAAATCAGAAAGGTTACAGCTTTACCTCTGAGTATTACTATGCATTGACACCAAAGACCCTCTCCATAACTGTTACGTAAATGTTAATCAATACTGTGGTAAAGCTTATAATCCAACCTTTGAACCTTTGACATTTGAGTCCTAGACAACTCAAGTCTGCTTAACCTCCAGGTTCAGGAAATGACCTAAAAACAACTATTGTTGCTCACAGAATCAACCAAGTAGAAGTTTGTTAATTTCAACAATTGTCCTGTATGTGCATGTACAGTATTTACTTTAGAGCTTTAGATTAATCAGGACACAATCATGTCCACTTGCTGGTTAATTTGCTTATTAGACAAGGTACATCACTACATCACTCGTCATAGGCTTCCCAAAGGGTTTCCAACTTTGCGCTTCAAACAGGTTTTGAAAAAAAAGAAAGATGTAATTTTTGATAAAATCAATTGCAACATAAATCAGTTTCTGTGGCATATCTGCTATACTACGTCCTGTTTAAGGTGGTATATACATATATCGTTTAATTAAGCGTGTATAGTTTCATTTCCTTTCTGTACTGTTGATGTTTGCATAAAGAAAGTGTCAAAATAACATTTTTACTGCAGTTCTATTGTTAGATTTTATAACTTGCTCACCCTCTATGTGCGTGTTTGTTCCACATCCCCTGACTCTCCCTGACATTATACTAACCCTCATTATTCATGGATAATTGATGGAGATGCTGCTGTGGGCACTGCATTGTTTTCCCAAGAGAAATGGAAAAAATGTTAATTCCACGCAGTCACATGCCAGTGATCTTACTCACACACATTCCACACGAGATTTGCATCTCTGAAAACACAACGCGCACACAGACAAAAAAAAAAAACCTCCCTTCCTATTTCACATAACGACTGCATTTCTTTCAGGGTGAGTAGGAGTTGTCAGCACAAGGAAGAAAAGAGGAACACATCTAAGTGATGTGAAGTGAAGTGAGGACAGAATCCACAATGATGAAACAGTCTGCATGTGTTAGGTTTGAGTCCAATTAAAGCAACTCTGGTGACGTGAAAAGAGAAGTGACATCTATGTGGTAGACAGGGTGCGGTACGCCTCGTGGCCTTCAAAGATCAGCTAAGGATTCCTGAAATGAGTAAAAACAAGTTCAGTAGAAACAAAGAAATAAATGTCATTTTAATAAAAATGTGACCATAAATTTTAATTATGATGATGCTCTCACCTCTCCGCCCCCACAACAAAGCAAAGCATAAAACGAAACCATAATAATAATAAAAAGATCAACATTCATGGCATTTGGCATTCACTTTTATCTAACTTTTAATGTTACAGTACCAAAAATTAAAATCAGCATTATCTATACTGTGTGTTTGTATCACTAAAACCACAGCAGGTCAAAATTGTGTCTCTTTTTAAATCTGAGACATTACCAGGAGCCAAAACCCAGCATTTTATTATTACATTAACCAGTTCATGTGAAAAGTGTGTCAGTATTTTAAACATCTAATCGACTGTAATTCTTAAAATTATTCATTACTGTATTTCTTTATTTCTTTACTTATTTCCTCACAGTCATTACCTGTTGATTTAAAAATATATATAATAATAATAAATAAATAAGAAAGTGTAAAAAATACTCACAATAAAATATATACACTCACTCACAAAAGTAAGTACACCCCTCTATAATTTCAGCAAACATTTTATTATATCTTCTCAAAGGACAATACTATAGAAATGAAACTTGGATGTATATTAGAGTAGTCAATGTGCAGCTTGTATAACAGTATAGATTACTATCCTCTGAGAATGAACCAACATACAGATTTTACTTTTAAAACATCTGGCAACAAAAGTGAGTGCACCCTAAGTGATAACAGCTGTACATCTTTAACCATGCAAAGTCACATGACCTATTTATCCTGTTCATGTCTTTGTCACTGGCCCGAGTATGTCTCCAGACCTGAACCCTATTGTTCATCTGTGGGGCTCCTCAGCTCCATGATGATATTCTGGAGGAGTGGAAGAGGATCCCAGCAACAACATGTGCAGCTCTGGAGGATTAAGGCCAAGGAGGATGAAGGCCGTGTCAGATAACAATGGTGCTCAGACAAAATATTGACACTTTGGACACAGTTTTGACATGCTCACTTACAGTAGGATGTACTCATGCCAGTTATTTTAACAATAAAGTCTAAATGTCGAGTTATTGTTAGAGGACTGAAAATGGGCTGAAATGTGATGGAAATGTACTCACGTTTGTGAGATACTGTACTAAAATGTAACCTCTACTGTATATCATGTTTAATAATTACATCTGTTTTTCTATATTTGGCAGCATAAAGCTATTTAAAACCTTTCATCTAGCCAGTAAATATGTTTAGGAAATTTGAGTAAACATATTAAAGTATAATAATGTGTGTTCTGCAGCTGAAAGTTCAATATAACAGAAATTCTTTAAATTAACTGGACTTCATGTTAACTTAAAGAACTTCTGTTATATTGAACTTTCAGTTGCATAACACACATGATGTTATATAATTTCTATCTGTTATCACCCGAATGAGGATGGGTTCCCTGCTGAGTCTGGTTCCTCTCAAGGTTTCTTCCTATTGCCATCTCAGGGAGTTTTTCCTTGCCACTGTTGCCGTCACCCTTGGCTTGCTCATCAGAGACATTTCATTCATTCATTCATGTCATTATTATCTAGACACATTTTTCTCACACATACACACTTCCAATAATTTTCTTTAAAAAAAAAAAAGAAAATTCTTTCATTTTTGTGAAGCTGCTTTGAGACAATGACCATTGTTAAAAGCACTGTATAAATAAAATTGAATTGAAATTGAATTGAATTAAAGTATATTAACTTACACATAAAATGAAAATGATAAGAACATTGGAGAACTACAGTTTGATATGCACATATCAAAATTGTCTTCATACAGTACCAAATATTTCGGCTGTATGCATTGCTGCAGTAAAAAACAAATAAAATAAATAAAATAAATGTTCACAAAACCCCCTGAGTGAACATGAAAATGAGGCTGTGCGTCAGATCGGAGCTTCCTGAAATAGATTTTCTTAGAGGACACATAGAGGACACAGCAGCTGCTCAAAGTTTAATGGAAAAACTGAGTCTATTAGCCTCAGCACTGAATCAGTACTAAATCATCTTAGACACACACTCTTATTAAATATGAATAAACTCTGAGATGGGTTAACCACGGGAATAGCAATTAAAACCTCCGACCTATGAACAAGTTTGTTTCCATGCAATGTGAACGGTAATAAAAATAAAACTCCTTGTGTGTCTTCAAAAGGAACTTTTGTTTCTTATTACAAATGCAAACTCATAAAGCCTGAGACAAATGAGAGAGAGAGAGAGAGAGAGAGACTGTGATGGCTAAAAAGCTGTTAGAGCATCTGGAATGCAGTGTTTAGAAACTACTGTACCAAAAGTAGTCCACGAAGGACAACTGGTGAACTCGTGACGGTAAAACGTACCGCTGCTCACAACAATGACTGCAGATCAGTCCCATATCTCCGACATCACCCAATGAGGATGGGTTCCCTGTTGAGTCTGGTTTGTCTCAAGGTTTCTTCCTATTGCCATCTCAGGGACGCCCTTGGCTTGCTTATCAGGGACAATCTGATCATTTTGATTTATTCATATTTTCTCATACTTTTCAAACTTATTTCCATAATGTTTTGATTCTGTAAAGCTGCATTGCAACAATGGCCATTGTTAAAAGTGCTATATAAATAAAACTAAATTGAATTGAATAGAGATGCAGATCAAAGACAGACAGGACATAACCAGTTAGACAGATTAAAACATAAATATGTACTCAAAATGCAGTTTTTCTGGATGTAAGAAATGCTTTTTTTTTTAATGTGGTCCCTCTTTTTTAAAGAACCAAAAAGTAAATGATAAACTGTAATTTTGATACGTAGTTGCAAATCCTTTGTAGTCATTGACCATCTGAGGTTTGGGACCCATGGACATCTCCAGCTGCTGGGTTTCTTTACTGATTTTTACTGCCGTATTCACCTCCTGCTTGTTCCTGCTTGTTAGCATTCAGCAAGTGAAATGCAGCTCATTAGGATTCAGGTCAGGTGAGAATGACTTGGTCATTGCAGAACATTCCACTTTCTTTACCTTAAAAGGTCTTGGGTTGCTCTCACAGCATGCTTCAGTTCATTTTCCACCTGCACTAAAACACGCCGTCCAATTTGTTGTGATTCATTTGACTAAATGTGAGGAGAATTTAGCCCTGTACAAGTCACACTACATCCTGCTGCTTCAGTCAGCCATCACTTAATCAGTAAACGCAAATGAACCTGTCCCATGAGCAGCCGTTAGCAGCAACACTGGAGATTTATTCAATAAATGTTCAATAAAACTTTTTCTGTCAACTCTTATGTCAAACTTTCCATTTCTCAACGGAAAAACACGGAACATTTCTTTTAGTCTCTTTTAAAGGAAAGCATGTGAGCTGCATGTTATCAGTATGAGCATGTTCCTGTTCAGAACAATTCACCAGTGTGTCCTTATCACATAATCACATATTCCATTGATCCATAAACTACGCTTATACAGCTACCCAAGCATAGCTCCTGCCACTGTTACCATGAAGACAGCACAGACACAAATACACACATTTATCTTTACAACATTTCCTCCTGGAAGTACCTGTACAGAAGGTTGTAACTGTGTTGCATAATCTGATTAAAGGTTGCGCATGTGTTGGGGTGAATATGTTCAGGCTAGACGCATGCAGACAAAGAGATAGGTGGATGGACACATACAGACAGACAGGCAAGCATGTGGTGTAGAAAAGTAGGTACTGTAGTTAGATACAGGTGGCTAGATATTGGTCATTGGACAAATATGTGGATGGACAGACAATTCGACAGACGCAGACAAGTGGACAGATTCAGACAGAGACAGAAATACGTGGATAGAGACAGAGAGACAGACAGACAAGCAGGCAGACCACAGAGGGCTCAGGTGTCTGTGGGATGGTCGGAAGTGTTTCCATGTTCCCACAATATGATACCTCAAAAGAACTTAAAGGCACAGTTAGGGTCATAGTTGGGTTCATGAGGTCACCAAAGTTTAATCCTCAAAGCATCCTGAGATGAACGTGCAGGGCTGAAGTGTTTTTCAATCTGATTTTCAGCTTTTATACCCCTGTTTATACTATTTACTCATTTAACCCAAATATTTTTTTTTTCAGTTTGATACCCTTCTGCTGCAATTCATCCATGGAAAAAATCTAAATGTTACATTTATTTCCCCGATTGTTATTGAGGTTGTCTTACACTGTAAGCCATACTGTAATAAAAGATTAAGTAACTATTCCATTGTTAAGAAAATAAATAAAAAAAAGAGGACAACGACATGTGTTCCATCAGATGTTTTATTACTAAAATGAAAATATATCTAAGGTGTTGTGTCTTACATCTAGGTCTGTTTATGAGTAAAATATACTACGTACAAAATAATCACAGTGGTCATGTGTGCTACAAACCTCATTAAAACATCTGGAAAAATACAAGTACACAAAATGCCACATTCAGACTCCTCTTTAAGTTCCCTACTAAAAGTGACTAGTGTAATTGGCAATGAAGATTTTTTTTTCTTACAAATTACAAAAAAGGTGCTTTACCAGAGCACAGCGTCAAAGGAGACAGAAAAAGACCTGGTTGAATAAACGACTTCATCTCTAAATACACTGAAACACCACAAGTCTATAAAGGATGAACTGGTTAAGACTTCATTACAGACATAGAAGGAAAACAAAGAAACAGCAAGAGGTTTTTGTTATAGTTAAGACACGAGTTAAGACAGACATGGTGCTGTTACAGTCTCAGAGTGAATCTTTGGTTCATCACTAAGGGACAATCTCAGAATAAGGCTTCATTTCCGATTAAAACAGATCTCACAATGTCACACTAAAGAAAGAAAAATGATTGACAGGATAGGAAGAATTAGAGCATGTATCTTTTTTCAACTAAGGATCATGTTCCCTTACTCCAAACATGTGCACTAAAGTCCATTGGACATTATATAAGACATAGTAGAATGACATTTACATCATATGTACAATATTTACACAGTAAAACCTCAGGCTTGTACACAGACACCCTGCACTATGCAGTAGTTCAAAAAGCAAATATACAAAATGTCTTCCAGTGTGTGCGCTCTGATTATGGGGGAAGTTTGCTAGCAATGAGTCGGGTCGTTTGGATTTCATTTCCTGTTTGATTAATCGGTGTCTAAGGTTCACACAATGAAGTGGGCAAAAAACGTAAAAGGAATGAAAATAAATTACAATACATTAATTCACCAATATCATGCACCATGGCCAAAAAAAAAAAAAAAGGTACTCATTTCCTTTTTTTAAACACATATCTCTTCTAAATCAGGGCGTCTGGTATTCTGTAACTGGAATGTAACCATGACAACCATTTATACAACACTAATAGGCTAATATTACATATTACACTAACTGCAACTGGTTTGCAAATGGTTGAGAGATGTAACCCAAGTAAGAGCAGTAAAGATGCAGCAAACTCTTTCACTAGCCTGAAAATACTCGCTTCTGATTAGACGCATTCTCAGTTTGGCCTTCTAACTGAGCATTCTGGAATGTTCCCATGACAACCATTTCCACCTCATTAATGCACTGTTAAATAACAAAACATGTTTATATTGCAATTAATCCACATTCTAATTTCACAGATAAGAATGATTTATAGATTTATAGTGCATGGAAAAGTTCAAATCTTAACATGATGTAACAACAGAATTTCTTTATAGTTCAACTGTTTTGTTCTTTAAGTGACTTACACTTAAGAGTACATGTGATGGTTAATGCTTTGAAAACTGATTGACTTACTGTATTTCTAGTTTTTCACAAAGTTTGAGTGCTCAGATCAGCTCTTTGCTGGGTCCAGCAGACAACCCATGTTGTACTTCTTGGCCATGGTGTTATAAAAAAAAAAATTTAAAAAAATTAAAAAAATAATAAAAATAATAATCCCACCTTTAGCATTATTTGCTGATATCATGACATATCCATATTGTATTTTCAGTTATTGTACCCCACAGCATGTTCCCCTCTAGTCAATATGATCTAACAAGCATTGTGATGCTTTGTGTCGCAAATTAAAATGAATAAATATCTTTTTTAAATAAAAAAAATTTAAAAATCACCTCAGAGATCTTGACTTTCTGTTTGACTCAGCAATATTAAAAAACACATTCGTGAAAAAAGTTGTGAAAATATTAAATGTAGATATTAAATAAGCAAGGTACACACATATGCATGTTCTTGTCAGATTTTAGTGACTTCATGTGCACTCGTCAGCAGGCGTTGTGTGTTTAATGAGCTCACTCAGTGCATATATCATTAAAGCACTGAGAGAAACAGATGATGACGCTGACAAGTAACATGTCCTCAGGGTAAGTGTTGTGCCACCGCGGTAAAATCCATTCAGTAGTACAGAGTCATAATGAGCAACTTTATAAAGATAATGATAGTTGAACTCAGACAAACAGACATTTTCAACATTCTGAGCTCTGATTATCGTCTGCTAACTTGTTCTGTTTAGATTAGCACTGTCTTGCTAACATTAAGCTTTTTAAGAAAATCATGAAAATAAAAAATGGACTCAAATCAATCAACAGAATAAACTGGACAACACATAAGCTTTGACATCGAGTCAGCTAGTAGCAGTATTACATTGTTGCATTCTAACTTCAGTATTAATTTTGTTATTGGTTTATTTTTGATCCATTTCAAAAACCAGCAAAACCAACCTTTTGCTGGTTTTGCTTACTCATGGCGAAACACCACACTCGATCTTAAAAAAAAAAAAAAAGGCGTCAAAATATCAGTCCAAGATTTAAAGATTTTATCAGCCCAATTGGTCATGATGTATCGCTAATTATTACTAATAAATCTAGTTTATTTGATACTCTAGTAGAAATTGCAGGGAAAAATCTTGATATTATTATTTTATAGCGGGTTTTAAGATATTATCTTGGATTTTGCCGTTTTCCAATGCAATCTAATGGGACGGACGTTTTCTGTTGTGCAGGTTAAAATCAATAAACTGGACAAATGATCAAACAAAAAAATCCATCTATACTCGACCCAACATTGAACATAATAAAAAGCTTCCTTCATAAACAAAACAACACGCATCTTAACATTTCTGCATTTTGTTCTTTCAGGTCTGAGCTGCGACACAAAATCCTTCTGTGATTTTTTTTCTTTTTCTCCTTTTCCCTGGAAATAAGGCTTCGAGTCAAGTGCACACACAGCTCATCCCTGTTCACGCACATTTTCATTTCATGTCATGTCATTCCTTTCATATCGTGCTCCTCATGCATCTGCCGGACTATGCACTGTTGCAGATGTTTCTTTAAGATTTCATTTCTGATTAAAACCTCTTTTTTTCACCTGGTTCTTCTATTTAACAGTGAGAAAAAACTATTAGAAGTGATTAAAATTTAGAATCTTAAAGTGTAATAATTTTTTCATACAGAAACATTCAGAAAAAGATGACGTCCTCCTTGTCTTTGTCGTCAGGGAGAGGGTAGGTATGTGGAAAGCTCTGGTTCTTTGCTTTCAGATGCTCTGGGATGTATTTATCTCCAATAGGCAGGGGATCTGGAGTTAAACAGACATGCAGACACATACACATAGTAAGGACCTTACTGTATTAATCTTGGTAAATAATGCTGGTATACTACTTGCATATGAGATCATATTCAGACTTTTAACATTGCTGTCCTGACAACTTAACGTTACAGCTTCACATCTGACTGGAGACTCCTTAGATTATTGGTAAATAAACAAACTTTCTGACCAAACTGAATCAAGTATTATATTATATAACAACACTAAAGTATAAATGATGCTTGATGTTGCCCTTGAGAAAAAAAAGGGATATTACGATGACTTTATATCTCACCTGTAACTGGAGGCTGAGCAAGTTGAGGCTGCTGATTCGGACTGACCGAGCGACGAGATTTTGCAGAACTCTCCGACAGTTTCAGAGAGAGCATCTGCTTCATGTCGATTGAGGCTGCAAAGACAAATTCAATCAAGTTCAGAGTCATTCCTATATTCACACGAAAGCTCTCAATCAATCTGCAAGAGTAAAGGAGTAAATGAATAGGGGCGTGGTACAAAATGGTACAGGAGTAAGGTCTGAATAAGAAGAAGCAGGTGTGCAGGAGCAGGAAATAACTCTGAAGCACATTAGATATCAACTTGTTGTGTAAATGCTGGCACTTTTCTATTGGAAGGTATACCCTGACTTAGCAAATGACTCACATTCTTCCACACTGGTGCTAATTTTGGTTACGTGGGTGCATAGTAAGCTGAGCAGGGGTGTACGGGCGGAGCTGAAATCACACAGATGTCCTGATTAATGTCACAGACTGGAGTCGTGTCAAGAATCTCAAAAATCACTGTAGACTTTTTAGTGTCCAGGTTGCTCCCACTGCCTCAAGCTTTTTTATCACGAGGCAAAACATTTCACATCGATATTTTTCTTGATCTTACATTTCTTCCCGGGAACATTCTGATATCTATTGTGATTCTCCCATTATTATTTTTTTTCCATTTGAGGTGGTACAGTGACGTTGCAGTTCCTCTATAATCCTATAAGTGGTGCGTTCTAAATTATTCACACATTGGCAGGGAGCACCGCATCAGTTTTAAGTTCGTTTAGAATTGTGACAAAATAAAAAAAAAATTTAACATAGCATTGGCATGTACTTACAGTATACATGGCAATACTTTTTTCCACTTAAATCTCACTGATGAAGAATTTACCGATGATGAACCCTTTGGTTATGTTTATAATTTTACACAAAATAAAAGTTTGATCCTTTTTAGTTCCACTAAATATTAGAATACTGGCATGTGAATACACAGACGCACACACTCAAATGGGATGAGGACAATCCTGCGTTTTCACCTCACTCCTCAATTAAAAAGTTCTTTATAGTTCTATATCTAATTGTTACTGCAGTTTCACCCAACTAGAAACTCTACCTGAGCTGTCTGTGCGCTGGGAGCCTTTACTTTTGCTGCTCTTGCTCTTCAGTGTGGCCAACTTGGTGGGAATCTGCTGTTGGACTCCGCCCTGTTTGTGAAGCTGGTTGGTGGTGCTGACCAGGTGGATAGGCACCTCGGTTTTGGTGGGTAGGGTGTTGGCCCCCTCCCGGCGTGGAGGAATGTCTGTCCTCTCCTGGTAATCTGCAGTAGATAGCGAGACGGTGGAGCGGAGCTGAGAGCGGGACTGGAGGGCCAGATCTGTTCCAGAGTTTCCCAGGATGTCACCGTTAAAACTGGAGGACAGGGGGAGCTGGAGATTTTTAAATGCAGAATTAAAAATTTTAATGTGGAGACATCAGAGCGCATAGAAAACAATCACAGAGTAATGAAAAAGTAAGGAATAGTAATGTGTTGTAGGAAAAATAATCAACTAAGTCAAGTGGAGTTCCTGTAAGCACCCTGAGGTTGATTATCTTCCTGTAGGTTTCCTACTTCCTGTAACAGTAGGTTTCAATGGTTTTATTGATTTATTGTAACATCTGAAAATATTACATGCGAATATTTTTCAAGTGAATTCATTTATTAGATTTTTTATTTTAATTTCTTAAGGAATATGACATTTTATCTGTTTATAGTTACATTTAATGTTGTTTAATGTTAGTCTAAGTTAGTTCCTGTCCTCATGCCGTTACTAAGAGTAAAGTGTAAATATAATGCGGTTGTCAGAAAACCCAGTTACAGCTTTACCCCTTGTTTATAAAAGGTGTTGACAAAAGAGTCTCCTGCCATAAATGTTACATAAATGTCTCCTTCCACTTTAATTACATCAATGACTTCTTGTGTTAATGTGCATCATTTCTTCTCAGATAGAAATAATCGCATAAAAAAAAAAAATCTAAAAGAAAGAGCAGCTGTGTGTGAGGCGTGTGTGGGCGTATCAGCATGTCTGATGTTGGACTTCTGAGAAAAAGACAGACAGGACCTGATAAAACTTCACCAAAAGCCACGTCACAAGAAAAGCCAAGCACAAACCCAAGGATCAGGAAAGGCATTTCCTGTCATGACTTTGTTCAGTCACAGGACTGCAGGTTTTGAAGGCAGCAGCCGAAAGAGCATGACTTGGCTGGGGAAATACTCTGTGTGTGTGTGTGTGTGTGTGTGTGTGTGCGCATGTGCGTGTGTGCGCGCGCTCTTAGAGAGAGAGAGAGAGAGAGAGAGAGAGAGAGATGCAGGCAGAGAGATCTAGGACAGACAAACAAGAGACTTTTACGAGTATAAGGCAAATGAAGTACATGTGTTCCACTTCCTGCTGAGTGGGAAAACAAACAACACACATTCAAACACACACACGGATGAGATCAGACTCAGCAGGGGATGAACTCGTCAGACACAGCTGGACGACCCGAGCATCTGACTGCATGGGTGAGAGACGAGGAATGTTTCATTTCCTGACACTAATGGGAAAAATGTGTGTGCGCTCATGTTAAGATCTTTCCTTTACTACAAAGCTACAGAATACACACCTGATTAGCTCAATTGTCATAGTTATAGCTGTTCACCCGTAGTCTGTTATTAGTCATGTGTTATTAGTCTTGTGTTTGAGATTTGTTCTAAAAACTGGAATGAAGAAAAGATATTTTTGGGGGGGTTTCTATCTATTTTCAAAAACATTTCATTCGTACGTGTATAAAAAAGTTAAATTGTTTAATTCCTACATCCTGTGCCAGACATAAACCTGCAGTTCAGTGTAGTGATAATGAGCAGGAAAGTAGTTCTGGATAATAATTTCATTATTAATGCTGGTGATCTAAAATCAGAACACAAACTAACTTTGTGAAAAGATCAAAAGAAGAAACTACAGCATCTTTCTACAATGCAATAAAAATGATAAAACATGCAGCTGTGCCCTTTTTTGTTTTTCATTTCAGTTCTCCTCAGCTGTACACTTTGGTTGACTTCAGTGGGTTTTAAACGTGCCCTGGTGGCAGGCCGTTTATCAGAAAGCAGACGGACGGTTGACCTGAACAAACAGAGCAGACAGTGGACAGTTAACTGCCTGCATCGAGCAGTGACACGAGCGTGCAGAGGAACTGTCGCACAAGATCTGGGGTTGGGTCAGGCATGTCCACATTGTTTCACCACTGTTTAGATTGTTCTTGATGCTTTTCAAGGCACTTCACGCTCACAAGTAATGATCACTGATCCTATGCACCATAAATCCATAACCTTATTTCATATTTTTCTAATAACCATTTTAATCACCTTTACACCCCGACTCCACAGACGTCTTGTAGCAGAGGCATGACCTAAACATCTGTGTGCTAATGAATGTAATATCCATACACTAGATCATCTTCTCTCTGTAGAAGCAGATGTTCCCAGCTGTGATGGTTCCTCTGACTGCCTGACTATGGCCAAATCTGCCTCATTAAAGAACAAAAGCTGAAAAATGCTTCAAAGCTTGAACGCTGAGCGATCTGCCTCAGGGGTGAGTCTGCTTTTGCAGAGTACAACTAGCTTTCCCAACACTCCCGGCTCTCTTCACACAGATGCTCCTTTGTTTCCTCTCTCTCAAAGTGCAGTTGTCTACATACGCACTTTCCTTCGAGGGGAAAAAGATGGGACGAGAAAAATGTAAGGAAAAAAGAAAACATTTGACTGACATCACCCAAACAATTAAAGCTGGCGTGAACCAGTAACGAAAGGTTTCTGGCAAGTAAATTACACGTTGCGGCTCCTCCAGCGCTTACACTTTACCGAATTCTTTCTACAAACTTATTTCAGACCCTCTGGCCACAAACAGTGGTGTTCCCTTTGAACAGCTGCCTCTTAAACCCTGGTGATAAATACCTACCTTAGAGATTTTTCCCTCTCGAACAGAAACCAGGACTCAACATGAGCATAACACATTCCTTGGAAACAAAATAGTGTGATTTTTTCGAGGTTGAGATGAGCGCATTGTGAAAACAAATTCGGGGAAAATTAAACTAAACTGAAGAGACGGTAATAATAGGGAGTCACAAAGAATCATACAATCATAATTCCAGGAGGGGAAAAGAAACATAAAGGTGAGTGTTAGGAGCCTAAACACTGAGAGACGTGTTTATATGAGAGGTGGAAGGCAGTAATTAGATCCTGCTACTAAAAAGGCAGAAATGTTTCACTATAACAAGATTTTCAGATGTTTCAGTGTGATGCAGCATGACTCATTGTTAACTTAGAAGCATGTGAGGCCTTGCCTCCCTTCACAAGCACCAACAGACACACATTCACTGGAGCCGCCACACCGATTCTCTAGTACTGACCCACCTTCAATGCTGCTGCCATCACCAAGGTCGTGTCTACTAAACTGAGAAACAGATGAAATACACATTGATGTGACGAGCACAGAGGCCAAGCATCCTTGAATGTGACTGACAGGTACTGTACGGGGCCACACCTTTACTTGGACTGATCTCAAGAAACCATGTCTACTTCATAGTAACGGACACAGATACTAGGCCACTTTCAGTGCACAAAGGCTACACCCACTTTAAACATGACTGACATTCAACAAATAATACATGAGGAGATTTCATCGAGCGCTACTGGTACTTCGTCATAATGAGGGAGATAAACAAAAAAACAAAAAAAAACTCTCAGAGTTTAGTGTGGAGAAGTGGAGTAAGACGATGCTTGTGTCTGCAGACCACTTTGTTAAACTAGCGCAATATGGACTTTCCTCCATTTTGTCCGTTCTGTTTTTAACTTCCTGTCCTCCAATGTGATACATCACACGTACGGGATAGACAGGACCTATGGAATGAACAGCAGAGGCCACGACAACCTTCACTGAACATACAGAGAGCCATTTTCACTATTCACTAATGAGGAGGAAGTAAAGAGAGGCAAATACACGTTATAACATCACAAAGAATTCTCTGTGACGATTCTGGTGTTTGTGAGCTTCGCATTAAATCTCACAACTGTGCAGAGTGAATCTGTACAAGTTTCACCAACAACCTTTTCAATTAAATAAAGCTAAACTTTATCCTAAATCCATATTTCCTAAACATACAATGCCTTTTACAATTTGTTTAGTTAAACTGAAAATCCTGCAGGCATAATAACACCACAATCCACACACACACACACACACACACACACACACGAATTACACTGACGTTTTGATAAGGTGTGAACATGCCCTGACTAGCCCTCGCTCTCTCTCTCGCTCTCTCTCACACTCACACACACACACACACAATAGAACAAGTTGTAGCTAATGTGTAGAATAGATCACAGCTGATTTATAATGTCAAAGCTTCAAAATGATAAAGTAGTTTAATAAGTAAATTAGTAAATAATAAATAAATTTAATAATAATAATAGGAAATAATTTTAAATGTTATTAGTATGCTGTTTATAAGTTTATATAACATTTATGGGAGGAGTGTCTAGTGTCAGCGCTTTTTAACAGTTAAGTTTTGTACTGTGTTTTAACTTAAAAGAGAAAGAGAGAGAGGCGTTCAAACATTCCACAACATGAATTCTAACTATAAACAAATTTTAAAATATGACAATTCTTTACTGAATACAAAAAATGCTGGAGGAAAATGGTTATTATTTTACGGCGATAACAGTAACACACACAGTAATGCTTCACCACACCACTACACATTTAAATATTTCCCCATAATAGAGTGACAAGACATTTTATGCTTTACTTCATCATTCAACCATAAATCTCTTCAATATACAAGTTAGCTTCTTCGCGAAGGTGGGTCTGAGCCCACTGGAGTCGTTCCCGTGAACATTCAGCTAGTGGAATGCAAAATGGTTGGATAACTTGTTATACCAACTTGCAGAAGAGATACATCTGTCTGTGGAAACTGTACACACACAATAATTCATGAACATCTGAAAAAATTACAAGGGCTCGGCTGCGAGTTATTGCCACGTCCATCGTACAGTCCTGATCTCACTGCAAGCCATTTTCACATGTTTGGCCCAATAAAGGAGTTCCTGGGAGGCCAGTGTTTCAGGCGTGAAACACCCAGAGACTAACCTTAGGCAGTCCGATCATGGCTCTGGGGTACTAAGAAAACTTTCTACCTTGATGATATCCAAGCATTAGTGAAAGCTAGGATAAGTGTATTAGTGTAGCTAGTGAAGTGAAGCTGACTTTTTCCATCATTAAATCTAATAGTTCTTTAATAAATAATAATTTAATCATTTAAGCCTCCAGAGGTTTAACAGGAATAAAACACATCAGGATGTGCTCTTATTGGAAGATATTTCATTTCAGAGTGGTAACAGTAACTCTGCTTTATCAAGACAAAGTATTTTCTTCCTTATTTATTGAAATTTCAACTGATAAATTTAATGATCTGTCAAAGCTTATAAAATCGCCTGAACAGGTAACTGTCATTTCTTGCTCTCATGTGCAAACCTATTGTCACAAATCTGTTGGAAGGAAAGAAAGAAAGAGAAAAACTGAACCGGAGATGTGTGACAACAGGCTTAGATCAGATTAAATATTCATCCATGATTACACACAAACTACACAGCCATAGAACAATGCAACCCATAAATCTCAGTGTACCATCACACACATACAGTGTGTGTTATCTCAGCTTGGCAGCTCAAAGATGTGCTACACAATAAGCGGCTTTGTGTTGTACTGTGTGCTCTGTTTACACAGAGACAGGTCGAGTGGCTCAGCTGATAGCAGGTAGAAGGTGAATTCAGTTCAGAAGTGATTAGTTCCCACTCTTGGGTGGTGGTGGGGTGGGAGGGTGGGGGGGTACAGGAAACGAAGGAGTGTTTCAGTGCCACAGTGGTCTATTGTTCAGGTCAGGTCTACGCTTACAGTACAGGAGATGAAACATAGGAGAAAATATATCCAAGAAGAAAGGAAAGGAATCCTATGTTCAGACAGACAGTATTAAGGCAAAGTTCACACTGCAGGCAAAAGTGGCCCATATCCGATTTTTTTAATTTTTTTGTTAGGCTGTTCATACACTATTTTCAACATGATGTATATCTTTTTAGACTTTAGTCTAAACAAATCCAACTTCTAAACTGACTCGCATATACAAAGGGTCATGTGAAAAAAAAAGAACAAAATAAATTCAGCCATTAATCTGGTTACCGACTTTTTTTTTTAGTTTTGCTTTTAAACTAGCATTTCTATGACCCTGCAGTCAGGTTTCCCTACAGCCATGTTCAGCCTTTTCTTCTGCTAGCTTTTAAAACAGAGAGAGATTCCGATATGAGCCTAATTATGCTTGTACAGCAACATCTCCCTAAAGGTTTATGAGGTCTGTTGGCTCACTATCCTTTCCGTTTTTCATCATCATCCACCTTCCTCAGCACAAGCTTATGACAAATGTCAAGTTGGATTGCTAAACAAGTAACAGAAATTCTGATGTGACTGTTCAGAACGAGTTTACATGTAAACTTACAGTATTTATCTGATTTACTGTAGGACCACATTTAGAATTGGCTCAAAACAGCATTTAAAAGATCAGATTCAAACAGATTTAAGTGACATAGGAAATAAAAAATTAGATCTGGGCCACTTTTGCCTAGAGTGTGAACGTAGCTTTATAGAGTTTGAACAGGTGCTCCTCCTCAGTGTTGTTCATTACGCTGGTTAGAAAACAGCCGGGTACAAGGACGCAAGATGTTCTCAGACCACTTCCAATGCAGCTCGACTGCAGGGAGAAAGTAACCCGACTCTAAATCAGCTCGACTGCAGGGAGTGACTTAATAATTCAGTGTGTTTTGGGTTGCAGCACTGTTTTTGTAGATGTGAGCTGCTAACCTGAGCAAAAGCACAGAGCTGTAGAGCTGCAGAAATGCCACAATGTCTGAAGATTTGGATGAACTAACAAAGAAAAACTTTTAAAGTGATTTTCATTAGCTTATTAGATTCCTATAGAATATTTCTTTAGTACTTCCTTAAACAGTACACAAACTTTGTGCTGGTTTGCTTAAAAAAAAAAAAAAAAAAAAAAAAAAAGTTGTGCCATTTGTAAATTGTTCTATGACCAGATTGTTACAAACCCAAATTAATCTATTCTTCATATACCACAGCAACTTTCCCATGATCACAAATTAAAATTAATTAACCTGTCATACCTGTTTATAACTACATGAGTAAGTTAGTTAATTGCCCCACGACCGCTCCGGTTTCTTTCTTTTCAGTGGAGTTGCGAATTACAGTTGTAATCCTAACTGGCGGCACAACTGCAGTGTTACTTTCGTTCATAACCTAAACTACCCTGTAACTGTGTGCACCAGTTTCAGCGTAACCGAAACCAAATGTCCATGTACAACAGAATACCTCATTTAATTTAAAGAATCATGTACAAACAAGCCAATGCATTATGTGCTAAACACGGTGTAGCAGTTGTGACTTGTATCAATTAATAATTAAAACCAAACAATCAATCTTACATGCCAAAAATAACAGCTTTTTAAGCATCCTCGCCCAACTAGTTGCAACGTCCATCGTCATAAACCTGTCCTGCAGCATGAAGCAGCTGCTCACTGGCAATGCTGGTAGGCGGCAAAGGCTGTAATTAATTATTCCAGGTTAAAGTTATTAATTTTTCTAGGCTGAAGTAATTAATTTTTCAACAATGAGGTCAGGCACAAACATGTGTCATACTGCAAACACTTTAAATTACGGAGACCATGCCGCTTCTGGGTGGAGATCTCGTCACATGGATGCCCCGTGTGTCTCTTTGGGATGTGTCTGGTGTCTGGGGATGGTTTCACTCTACCATGAAGACGGTTCTGGCCTCGACTG
>JAQMYG010000007.1:15151774-15165274 GCA_030014215.1 Clariallabes teugelsi
GTCATGCGGCCACGGTATTATTGAAAAAATTTGCTATTGCGGTACGACGGTATTTACAATATTGTTACATCCCTACTGTTTATGTTTTCTGACATCTTTAGGACACTTTGTGGGATCTCTCAGAAATTATGATAAGGTAACTAGCAATAGCTAACTTGCTTCATGGACAATTTACAGAATTAAATATAACCATGAATGAATAAAGAACAAAGCATTGTACCTGTTAAACAAAATATTAGAAATGCCATGAATGTTCTATATTACAAGAGGAATAAAAAAAAAACTTAGGGAACGTGCTTTTACAGGAAATTAACGTCCTTTTTTTAAAGGGTCAATCAGTATCCAACTCATGTCTACTGCATAGTTCTACACATCGTAAGTGAACAAAACTGTATTAAAAGAGATTACAAATAGCTGAGTTTTGTTTGTAGAAATTATTTTAATTAATGTTTAAGAAAGACAAATGCATAACAGTTTGGCTTTTCAATATACCACGGATGCAACAAATGCACAGCTGTCTTCACTAAAGTGAATCTTCGCCCTCATAGAGATGCTTTCAGGGGACCAAACAGGTGAAAGTCTGATAGAGCAAGACCAGGACTATAGGGAGGAGGCTTAAAAAGAAGTTTTTGCAGTGTGTCAACAGTGTGGGCAGAAGCATCCTTCTTGATGGGGTCAGGGGTAGCTCAGTGGTGAAGGCATTGCATTACGATTCGGAAGGTCCTAGGTTCAAACCCCACGGCCATCAAGTTACCATTGTTGGGCCCTTGATCGAGGCCCTTAACCCTCAACTGTTCAGATGTATGATGACATAAAAATGTAAGTCGCTCAAGGGCGTCTACCAAACGCCTAAATATAAATGTGATGGCGACGTCACATCATGCTGCTATTCTTTCCTGAAAATCACAAGTGTGGCTTCCATTTTTGCTCGCAACCAGAGTTACAGATAAATGAACTGATGAAAGGCGCTCACACTCGCACAGCAGTGAGTGGGGAGACAGTAGCCTTGAACAGAAAGCACTGATAAACCAGTGCAGCCAACAGACTCTTTAATATGACCGGAATGCGGATAATTTTTGACTCCGCAAGTCAAATATTATCAGAATAAATACTACACGGCGTCGACATAACTATATCACTACAGAGTCTCCATAAAAGTCTCTGCACAAAGGGAACGGTTGGCGCAAGAGTTTCCGCAGTCTTGGCTTGGGTGCCGTGATTCTGTAGAGCAGCCGCTGATGTCCCATGATCCAAGTCCACTTGAGTTTTACACGTGAATGCCAGGGAGTACTAGGAAATGATCGAGCATGTTTTCATTATACAAGTCTGTGTACTTCCTCTGTCCATGCGCTTTACAAATACACATTTGTTGTTCCACACTAATCTTAGCATATCAGATACTTTCCTATTCTCTGCCTCCGTGTCCCAGAAGGCCCTTCATGAACGCGGAACAGGAAGAGGCCACACAAATGCAGGAAACAATCGGGAAGGTCATGCTGTTCACGACAGGAAGGCCACGGACATGGCGCCAATGTTTCCTCCACACATACATCCATCACGCACATTCCGACTGCCCACCGGTGACACACACACACACACACACACACATATACACACACACATACACACACACATACACACTTGGCCTGCTGTCTTATTGCCTAGCAGCAGAACTGTGTGTCCTGTGTTATTAATACACTGAATGCTTGGGAAAATAAAGTCTGACACTCGACTGGACCAACACAAATGACTAAAAACTAATTTCCATTATGATCTGCCACACTAATAATCTTTGCTTATGATGAGACAATAATTACACAGCCTGCCAATTATCAGTGATAAACTGGAGTCACTGTTAACTTTCATTATTTCATCTTCTAACCTGCGTATTCTGTACAGGGTTGCGGGGTCCTGGGGCCTATTCCAGGATACTTGGGGAACAAGGCGGGGTACGCCAATCCATCGCAGGGCATACACAAGTAAACATACACACTATGGACAATTTGGGAACGCCAATTAACCTAACCTGCATGTCTTTGAGCTGAGGAGGAAACCGGAGTATCTGGAGGAAACCCAACAAGCATGGGGAGGAAATGCAAACTCCACACACACACACAGACCTCTTATTCCACAGCGATTGTTCTAAATGTCCACGATACAATTTACATGGTTGTAAAATGACAGCAGATATAAATAGTTGTTCCATCACCACTCTCTCAGTTTTTCCCCTTCAAGAAAATAATGCAAATAACACCTTGTACCGAGAAACCGCGAACAGTTACCTCCTCTGTCCTGAAGATGGCTGAAAATATAACATTATAACTCGTTAGTGCTGACACTGGAGACTCCTTCCATATATATTAAACAAACGTCTCCGAAACTAACAACTATTAAACGTTTGTCTTCATGAAGTAAGAACGCTTTGCACTTCACTATGAGTTGAAGATTTTACCAGACAATTATCAAGAATACTATCCTGCAAAATCCGTAAATAACTCGTTCGTTGTCATGACAATGAAATGACTCCGCCTCCCAACTCCGGACATCAAAGCTTGCTCGGTTATGGGAAAGCAGACTTCTAAACACGTTTAAATGCTAATCGACGTTTCTTTTTATGCAGTATCCCGAAATGTGGACACAATCTCGGTCCAGCCCAAAATGATATTTACAATCGTTGCCATGGCGACGCTGTATAAAAGCAGGCCTCATTTATCCCTCTTGATTCGAAGGAATTTATTCATAAATTGTTTGCAGGAGTATTTATACAAGAAATACCATAAAAATCTAGTCATTAAAGGGAAACGCGCACAGTGTACATGGCGCTCAGGAGCGCGTTCAGGTTTCTGTATAACGAGACTCTCTGATGTGAAATGTGACTAATCAACGTATAGCTGGCCATGACTCATGAAATTACTGGTGTAATTGCAAAAAAAAAAAAAAAAACAATTTTTAAAAAAAATCACAGTTGTTTCAGATTAAAGACTCGAGAATCTGGACGAAATCAATACACTAAAAGATAAAGTCTAGCCATTCAGTGAGGACAAAAGTAATGGCATCCTGTAAAAGGAGGAAGCACTTGTGGGTCTACATGGTAAGTGATACTGTATTCTGCACAGTATAAATTCCCCGTTATACTGAGGTTTTTGTGGGCGTGGCTAAGTGTAAATGCTGCACATCCTTAAGAAAACACTAACGATCAGAATTCCTGTGCAGAATATTCTGTTCTCATGCACAGATTTACTATGTGACTGACAAATGAGGCTTAACCATGTAATGCGATCTTTATAATACCCTCAACACTCGAGATCTGCAAACTCAGGTCAAGTGAACTTTTCCCCTACTATTGTTGTGGTTGTTGCTATATAAACAGCCGTATTCTTAGCATTATTATTATTAGTAGTATTAGAAATAGTAAGAATCCAAAAAGCCCCATCCTATATCAGCTTCAAACGAAAGCCATTTCAGGCCGTGTCCAGATCCAGCCCTGTGCACTTCGCCTGTGCTCCTGTTCTCGGCTTGCTGGTATTATTTTGAGGTCGGCGGTGTGAGCTCTGATATACGACTGTGCTCGGTTTGAGCTGAAGCTCTTAATAAGGACAGAGCACTCGCTGTGGCTAAAAGAGGACGAAACGATCCCACATGGAGCGCACGAACATTCCTGTGTTTAACACATCCTCCTAAACTCAAGCCATCGCTTTATTCTTATAACCTCTATTAATAAAAAAACGACGGTAATGACGGGAAAAATCTGAATCACAGTGATCAGTGAAACTTTACTGTAATAAGAGTTAGTGATGGATTTGTCTCAAAAGACATGGCTGATTTTATAGACATGTAGCTGACGTCGATCTAATAACATCATTACACGATTTGCACTAAACAACTTGACAAAATTTAATACATTATGTCGTTATCCTGGTTCATGATCTTTTTAGCACACTTCACAGAATTATTACAAATATGAAACTTTACGGCTTAAATCTTGATTTGAAATTCTGAATAGGAAAAAACAAAGACATATACTGTATGAGCATTATAAGATATGCTAATTGTATTTGCTCGTTTGTGTGTTTTATAAGTATGTATATAATAAGAGGGGGGGGGGGGGGGTAATTTATTCATTTGTGAGTCGTGATTCTTGTGTGTGGAGATTTATGCATCACTCCAAAATCAATTTTGTTTAAATAATTTATGCTTTATATTTATAATAGAGGATGAGATCGCCCCAAAATGAAAATGTTGGCGGCACCAATGACGTATGACTAAACAATGGACTACTTCCATGCTCAGGTACGGCGTTCTGTACCCGAGACCACCTCTCTCAGCCGACTCGGGCATTATTGCTGAGAGCGGAATGATTGTGTTCTCACTGATCGAACATAACCAGACTTTCGGGGTCATGGGTTCTTGGAAACGATCCCGGTGCAGTAATATGAAAATGCCCACATAGATTATGGGACACCTGGGAAGTTTCTATCAGCGGCATGTAGCGCTAGTATTAGCGGTTTGCAAGTTTGCTGATCTGGACTTCCCCATCCCTACAATAACTGTTCTTTTCCTTCTAATGAAACAGTTTCTATTTTCTGGAATCAGCACTTCAGGGGAAGTCCATAAGGAACACAAGGTGAGTCGTTTTAGTCATCTTTCACCTCTAATTACATTTGCTTTGTATAGCGCAGGCAGGGGGAAGAAGAAAAAAAAATCAAACATCGAGACCGCAATAGAAAAAAACATGTGACTGAGGTGTGTAGTGTTTTACAGACAACTGTATGAGTGACTGCGTGAGAAGAGAGAATGTTGCGAGCTCGTAAAATCGCTGTGTGAGAGAAAGAGAGGGAGCAAGTGAGAAAGAGAGAGAATGATATGTGTGTTGGTGTTATGTAAATACGCCTCTTAAAAGAGCAGTCATTGATAACGAGGCCTCCGGATCCCTCAGGGCTTCCTGTTACGCTAATGAATGGAGACTGCTGTAGCGCGCACACACACACACACACACAAAACTAATCCATTGCGATCTACACAGGGATTTAAATACCATTTAGAGGTTTTCTCATACATAGCACACGTGACACACATTTTAATGAAGGAAAAAAAAAAGTCATGTGATAGGATGCATCACTTACTGTACAATGTCAAACTGTACACACGCACGCACGCGCGCTCACACACACACACACACACACACACACACACACACCACTATAGCCCTGGTTTACATGTGTCCGAACATAAACCTACCACAATTCCACCACAAAAATCATTTATAGAATGTACAGTACATAATTCTGGTGCTAAATAAACAAGTAAACCAAATATCCAAGTAACTAACTGAACAAGCTAATAAATAAAAATACCAGCAGGTAAGAACCTGGCAAAACAAGTAAATAATAAACACAAACATCATTTAAATAATTACTTGTTTGGTCAAGCAAGCAAAAAAAGGTAAACAAAAAAATCTGGAACAAACAAAAACAAGCGAACAGAAGACGTGAGAACATGGTGAGCCGTTTCCCCTCAGACGATCCCGTCTCCTGTGTTTCTCTCTAAACACCTGATTAAAGAACGCAAATGCAGAAATGGACTTTTATTTTTCTCTCATTACGCCGCGAGGACAAAACACGCCGCACGGAGAGTCTCTGCGTCGGGAACAAAGATCACCACTCGTCCTCAGAGTAATGAATAAAAAGCTCTTCTGCGCTGCCGGACTCACAGACACTGTAGATTTGCATAATGAGAATAAGAAATGACGCCGGTACTCCTGAGGTGGAAAAGTACAGAGACGTTCTACTCGAGCAGAAGTTTAGAGTCTCCATCTCATTCCAGTCAGCCGGTCGATAAAAACACAAGCAAGACGTGGCCACTCCTAACGGTGATGAAACTACATTCATTTTACGGTTTATATGAAAACTAATGTATAACTTATCGTTAACAGCTGCATGATTCTCTCTGTACACACACTTCATCCTGTCTGGTCAGATGTGTGACTGCTGTTACCCACTTTGCTAATAAATAGAGGAAGCATGAAACTACTTTGTCTTTTCTGATACTGAGACTCTGAGCACCAACTGAAACCCAGCTGACACCGTTTCAGCCGAAACTTACTAAGATACGTAATTCACACTAAGATAAAGCAATATCACACTCGAGGTAGTGCTGTTGTGCTAAATATCAGCACGGCCCTGAAGCGGTCATGGGAACGAAGATATCACAGCGAGCTGATATTCGGCACAACAGCACGACCGCGAGTGTGATACTGCTTTTATACAACAGCTCTACAAACCCCATTTATTAGCAACGGATTATGATTTGTTTATTTTACCAGTTATTTTGCTCCGCCCACACATATCCTTCTGCGCCTGCTGGAACTTCCATTGTGCTGGGTACCGACAGTAACAGGGCTGAATGTAGCTTTAAATTGATCCCGGGACTATGTAGCCAAAAGGTGAGGAAAATACAACATGGAGGTGGTGGACAGTCCTGTAAATCTCGTGGGTTTTTCTTCAAATTTTGACTTCAGAATATGAGCTCCGGGTTAAATCCCAAATAGTGTTAAATGGAAAGCTTGGGCATACACTCGCTTATTCCACACACATCATAGTAATGCCCTTGATTAGGGGTTAGAGTGTGATTTGGGATTCAGCCCTGTGTTAAAAGCTTTGTAGCTCGTGTTGGCCGAGAACAGAACACCACAGCCGGTTCAGAGGCAATTCAGAATGACTTCGAACCAATTATTAATCAGACAAAGTGTTGTTTAAGGTGGTATAACATTATCAGATGAGGTTTTTTTCTGAAAGTAATGGTGTGGGGTATGTGGGTTTTGGCATGTAGCCGACCTCTCCTCAGTACTGCAGACTACATTCACCCACGCTGCGACTGACAGTTAGTGTTATTAATGACTGGAGAACACCTGGGATACGGAGTGGTACATGGAGTTAAATATCCCAGAACCGCTTTATTATGCTCCATTATCATCACTAGTGGAATGCCTCTCATTCAGTCGGGCAGAAGTACACAAACTCAACACTCAGGCACTTCTAATTAAATGAATGGTGAGCAGCATTGGTGAGCATCTGTATTTACATTGGTAGTTAAACTAGCTAGTTGCTACCATCGCTCCCCTGTATAATGAAAGCAGTCTATGCAATTAAACATGCGCATTCTGCAAGTATACAGAATACAATAAGGTTAAATGACGCGCTAAACACTATAAAGCTCATTTTAAAAAATAAATAAATAAAAAATTATTGGTGTGAAACAAAAAACAAATATGTAAGAGCTCTACTGACTGTTTTGCTCAGTATGTTAGATAATTAACTAGAATACTTCATTTCAAGATATTCAAAAAAAAAAAAAGAAGCCAGAAGAATCCGCAGCCCAGAGACCGAGTAGGCGGGATCGTTGCCCAGGTAACCATCAATCACTTTGATGCCATAATCATTCAGCACTCTCATAATGACCTGCCAATCATGCTCTAAACTAGGACTGGAGTAATTGTTTTGTTCTTGAGCTTCCTACCTGAGGTAGTTTAGGTCACGGTGTGATGTGAGACAGCAGAAACGCTTATGTTTAGATGAGAAAATCAATACACTTGTGTGTCATCTGAAAAGTAACGAGTCTCAATTTAAAATGTAGAGTATAAGTACAGATTTTCAATCAAAAATTTTTTTTACTTAAACTAACTTTTTGCCCATGTTTTAATATGAAAAGTACAGTACAAAAAACTTTTCATAAAAAAGAAGGAGGAAAAAAAATTTACAAAAATGTAGGGGACAAAAAAAAAAAATTATAGGTAAAATTTTTTCAAAAATGCTCAAACATCAGCTTTATATTATACTATTTTATATTTAATATTCAACATTCAAAATCCAATCTCTGGCATTTGTTAAAGGATCCGATATTTGATACACTTTCAACGATATTCGATCCACCTCTAACAGGATTCTGTAAATAACTTTTACAATAAATAATTATCAGTAAATAATTAAATCCTGATACTGAAAATCTGACCACTGATTATTTTAGCTACTAAAAATTATACTAGCGTTACCCGGAATTAGCAAAGATGATATGCAAAACTATACCTCTGACAAACATACCAACATCAGCTCATGTTTTAATCAGTTTACGAGTCTCTAAGCGATCATTACGTCTGCTGTGAATAAGATGTTAAGAAACATTAACAAACCCTGACGTGTAGTGGGGCAAAAAGGTATTTAGGCAGCCACCAATCGTGTGCAGGTTCTCCCACTTAAAAAGATGAGAGAGGCCTGTAATCTTCATCATAAGTATACCTCAACTACGAGAGACAAAATAAGGGAAAAATCCAGAAAATCATATTGTAGTATTTTTAAAGAATTTATTTGCAAATTATGGTGGAAAATAAGTATTTGGTCAATAACAAAATTTCATCTCAATACTTTGTTATATACCCTTTGTTGGCAATGACAGAGTGGAGGACAGAGGAGCCTCTTAAAGAAGTTACAGGTCTGTGAGAGCCAGAAATCTTGCTTGTTTGTAGGTGACCAAATACTTATTTTACAGAGGAATTTACCAGTTAATTCATTAAAAATCCTACAATGTGATTTTCTGGATTTTTTTCTTATTTTGTCTCTCATAGTTGAGAAATACCTATGATGAAAATTACAGAACTCTCTCATCTTTTTAAGTGGGAGAACCTGCACAATTGGTGGCTGACTAAATACTTTTTTGCCCCTCTGTATTAGTCTCGGCACATTAAGATAAACCAGCTGCATTACTATAAGAGCTGCTGTTAGCAAAACTCCACACCTTCTGACCATTCCCAATCCTGACTTACAGTCACTCAATCCTAACGGTCACTCAGTCCTAACAGTGTGTTATAAACAGAAACAAAAATAAAGCTGAAGTAAACTAGCACTTAGTAGGATTAAGTGAAGTCATGTTTAGCTTTCACATACATTATAATAGACTTGACAGAGGAAACATGTGAGGCGTTATGTGAAAGGTTGTTGGAAAATTGAAGGGTGCTCCCTCTGGAGGAAGTGTGGATCAAGTGCCCTAGCTCAAGGACAGCGTGGCATTACAGCAGCTGGTATTAAACTCATGACGTCTTGAGCCATAGCCAAGTTCCCTGAACACTGAGCTAACGGCACTTAAAGCAGCCCAGGCAATAACATGCCATACGTGGTCATGCCTGAAAGATTAACGTCTCTCTCTCTCTCTCACACACACACACAAACAGGGACTCAGTTAAGTGTAGCAAGGGACGCTGACATGTTAGTACAGCAATAGGAAAGGGCAATGGAGGTCCTTATCTGCCCTTGTCAGGGCACTTTCCCTGGAAGTGGGAGTGGAGGAGTAAACCCCCACCCCAAAAGAGTGTGTGCGTGTGTGTGTGGGTGTGTGTGGGTGTGTGTGTGTGTGTTAGTTACTGGGAACTGGGTTAGGAATGCTTTCAGTTTTTTTCCTCCCCTCCACCTCTTCAGCTAACAACAACCTTTAAAAAAAAATAGAATTGGGGCTTGAACAAAGAAAACAGACAACCGGAATAAAAAAAACAAATGCAGAATTTTAACTTTTTTTAAATAACATTTTCCTGTAAGGTGTTAGAAAGGAAAAAGAAGTGAAACAATAAAAAAAAAAAAAACAGCTCAATAATATACAAAAAATTGTAAAAAGCAAGAGACGGATGACAGTGAGACTAAGGGTGTTTTCAGATTAGAAACGACTGATTCGTACCGTGCTCAAAAATGATTGCCCCCCCCCCCTTCACTCCCCTGGCCAGCGTTCACATTGTTCTTTGTGCTCTGTTCTTGAGCATGCTTACGTATTTACGCCCTCCGATACACCTACTTGTTCTGTGTGCCACCAATAAACACGAGAAGAGGGATGAAAAAATATTTAAACAGAAATGTCGAAATCCTGAAAATGATGTTTATTTGTACAATCAGTACTTGGTCGGGGCTTCTTTAGCATGCATTACTGCATGAGATCAGCATGGCTCAGAGGCATTACTGAAGATCAGGTTGCTTTCATAGCAGCGCTCACCTCGTCTGTATTGTTGTTGGATCGGGTGTTTCTTATCTAACTATATTCAGCTGCTGAGTCCAACTGGAAAGGGAAATCGTCATCTCCGTAAAGCGTATCAGCGATCAGAAGCATGAAGTGCTGTAAAATCTCTTGGTAATCATTACTGAGTGGAAACTTCACACTAGACTTCAAGCAACTCGGATAGTCTTCCTCCAGACTCTGGTACCTTGATGAAATGCAAAATTGTCTCCCATTTGAAAACTGAACTTTGGATGACTAAGCAACGGTCCAGGTCAATTTTTTTTTTTTAGCCCAAGTAAGATGCTTCTGATGCGTTTCTGGTCGACGTAGTCTCATTCCAAGTGGCTTGCTAATTAGGAATTAAACAGTTGTGATCCTTTTCCTGAAATGGCTCTTGATGCACTGACTCCAGCCTCACTCTGTTAGTATTCAATTTTTTTCTATTTCATTTTATTTTACTTTATTCTGTTGTTTCTTAATTTTTAACTTTGTACTGTCCACTTGCTGCCGTGGCAAAACAAATTTCCCACTTGTGGGACTAATAAAGGTTTATCTTATCTTATCTTACTCTACTCATTGTGAAGATTAAGACTAAGATTTTCAATCGGCATTGTTTGAGGTCATTCCGGTTATTTGTGCATCTTTTCTAACTAATAACAATATTAGCCGCAAGTAACTCCTGCCCGGCACTAATAAATGAGTTAATAACCATTAGTAACCATTAATAACCACTTATAAAACTACTTATGAATATCAACAATAGCATTTATTAGTTGTATTAATGTTGTTAGTGATCATTATCATTTGTGTTAGTTCTGAATGTTAGGAATACTTAACAATAAACATCAACTTCCTTTTTTTTTTCCTGTTTTTCTTTTTTGTTTTTCATTTTATATTATTTTCTTTTTTTTCTTGTTTATTATTGTTTTGTATTTTTTTCTTTTAATAATATTGTATTAAAAATCATTTTTCATGTATTTTTCTTGTTTTTTGTTTACTAATATCATTTTTCACTCTAGGTGAGAACAATCCTCTGATTGAGGTCGCTTACTCTCTTTTTTTTTTGTGCACCTTTTCTAACTACACTTTTCCTTTTCAGTTAACTTTCCATGAGTCTGCTTTAATATAGTACTCTCTGAACAGCCAGGGCGCCGATCGTCTTAGACAACTGTCAAGTCTTTCCCATGATTGTGGTTGAGTGTATTCAACGTGCCAAGCCATAAACTGCATTTATACTTTATTAACAAATTGAAATTAAGTATTGAAATTAGGTATTCTAATATTTGAAATGACCGTAATCAAAACTAAAACAAAAAAGGCTTGAAAGTTCACTTTACATGTAATGAACCCAGAATGAGTTTCAGTTTATATACTGAATTATGCAAAAAAAAAAAAAAAAAAAAAAAGTTTTCCACAATATGCACTGTGTACATATACACAAATAAGCAACAGAAACAGAAAGATGGCAAATAAAAACAAGCAATTCGTTTACAAAATTAAAACCACACACAAACACACACGCACGCACACACAGATAAAGGTTTAAATAAACTATTTTCTTGTTTTGCGGACCGAAGTCCAGTCTGAGGAATGAGCCGCCATCATCATCATCATCATCATCATCATCATTGTGACGGCAGAGGGAGAAATGGTTACGGCTACAGAAGCTTGATGATAAACTCTGACCCCGAAAGAGCAGCGATTGTGTAACATGGAACACGAGAACATGCTGTGCCCGAGGAGAAATTATTTAACCACAAGAACAACCACAAGGGGCGTTTCTCTTATTCTCGACACCGCCATCACAAGAAACAAAACAAAAAACAAAAAAAACAAAAAAAAAAGAGAGAGGAAGTGACCTCAATCAGGGGACTGTTTTTACCTACAGTGACAAAAGATATTAGTAAACAAGAAATAAGAAAAATAAAGTAAGAAGGGAAACTAAAAAATGGGCAAGAATAAATGAAAAACTATTTACATGAAAATGACAACAATATTATTAAAGGAAAACAAAGACAAAAACTACACGACTAAAACAATAACAACAAGAAAGAAAAGAATAGAAAATGAAAGAACAAACAACAAACAAAAACAAAAGGATTAAAAGAAAGTTGATGTTTATTGTTATAAAACTACTTATAAATATAAACAATAACATTTATTAGCTGTATTAATGTTATTAGTGATTGTTTATTAACATTTATGTTAATCATGAATGTTAATAAACACTCATAAGTGGTTATTAAAGGTTACTAATGGTTATTAATGATTATTATTACTACATGGCAGTAGTTACTTGTGGCCAATATTGTTATTGATATTATTAGTTATGATTGGTTAATGATGTTAATGTGATTAATGGTCATCACTGGTTATCAAGGTTATTACCGGTCATTAATGATGGCGGTTATTTATGTTAGCAGTACAGTTATTTTGACGTTTCTGCTGGTTGTCGCTGGCTATCATGGTTCAGCTGCCTGCGGCTCCAGCACTTCATATCTAATCAACATCTCTCCACTTTTCCTCACACTTAAATCATTTTTAAAGCAGAAAAGCACTCAGAAATTGCAGTTTGAGTGTAACCGCAGTCGTCATGAAGAGGAATCTTTCAGCACTCTCTCTCTCTCACTCTCAGCTCCTGTAACAGGAGTGTGTTTAAAGCAATCCGGCGAATCCACTCCACTCCTGCCATTGCATCATCCTCCAGAAATGGAGCTTGGCTTTTGTCAACACTTGTATAAACCTCTTCGGCTGATCACATGACACAGTGCAAAGGCCAAATCGGATATAATAGGATGTGAACATGTGAGGAAGACTCTGAGGAAGGTGCGAGTCACAATCTCCATCCTGAATGAGCTCACAGATGTGCATGATTGGGACAGTTTTTCTTTTACACACACACACACACACAAGCAGAGGACACTATAATCAGATAAACTATTATTGGTGTACTTTATTAATATAAACACATTTTCTTTTTAAGAAGAGATGTGCATGTCATCTGAGGTTCCTCTGAGCAGCATCCATTTCTCTCCCACACTATGAGCAGCTTTGAATTGCAAATGAATGTTTACTACCAGGGGAGCGAGGTGCTCTATCAGCAAGGAGGGACACATGTTCAGGAAATGTCACATGCAACCTCATCATGACACACAGACCTTATACCCATACAGCCAAACACCTACATACACACACACAAGCAGAGGACACAGATGAGACTTCACATCTGTAAATTTACTTTGGTATTTTTGACATAAAAGCAGCATTTCATTTAAAGAAAGCAAGATTTTGGGTCGTGACAGAAACACACGATCATTTTTGATCAGTTTTTACTCACTGTGACAGGAAACTAAAATTTAAACAAACATTCTCACAAGCTAAATATTTTATGCTTTACTTTAATCTTGTATTACACACACACACACACACATATATATATATATATATATATATATATATGTACAGTACCGG
>JAQMYG010000007.1:15184497-15205018 GCA_030014215.1 Clariallabes teugelsi
CAATATACTGCAGTAATTATTCTCTAATTTATTAGGAAATGGGGTTAACACCTAATCATGCATGGAAAAAAAAAAAAAAAAAACGTCAAATACCGTGACATCGATATAATTTTGAAAAATACCGTGATATAAATTTTTGCTCATACCGCCCAGCTCTACTGTAAAGTACATGTGACAAATAATTGAATATTCTTCTTCTTCTATTCTTTTCTCATTTTATCATATATCATATTATCACTGATGGGTCAGTTAAATAAGGTTTTCATGATGATGGGTCAGAACCTTTACACAGTTAAAATGTTAACATAAGTCATAATTGGGAAAATTATTTTTGGCTGAGTTGAATTTAAATCTGTGTAAAGAATTGCACTCTATAGGACATTCTAAGAGGAACAGCATTTATCTCAAGCACCGGTAGAAGTTAAACATGCTCAGTACCTAGGCAGCCAAGCGTAAAATGTAACACATGAATAGTGATGACATCTCCATGATCCACCACACATGGGATTGGAGGGGGAAAAGGCTTATTAGTAAACAACTGTTTACTGTATTTAGTGCCCCACTTGTTGTAAATACTATTTCTCATATTTATAATTATTTTAAACAAATGCTAAAAACATTTAAAATCAACAACCTAAAGTGAGTCCATTTAGCGTTCGCACATGCTAAACAACATGTTTAGCCCTGCGACCTGGAAGAGGAGGGGAGGGGAAAAAGGTCAGGAGTAGAATCCAAACAGAAACCCGACTTCCACTCCCCCCTTCAGCAGTGAGGGGAACCTACAGGGTGGGCCACTTCAAAGACATTCCACACGAAATGCATTCTGGGAGAAATACCTTTGCAAAGAGCAGAGTTCCACAGCAGCAGGAACACAAGCCAGCTAGAGCAGGAGTAGACAAGATAAAGGACATGCTGAATCTTTTGTCCCCCCCCCCCAAAAAAAGGCCTCATCTAAATATAAATAAACACACGATCATGCAACTTTTGTCAAGCAGCAGGTGAACAGTCTGTTCTCGAAGGAACTGAGACTTCTACATCAGCCAAATGTGATGGCTAGATGACTAAATCAGTCTAAATTTCAAAACAGGTCTTCCTGTGGGGTGTTCCTGGTACATACTGGTTAATATGTACCAAAAGGTGTCCATGGAAGGATCAACAGGTAAACCAACTAAAAGGTCATAGGCACTCAAGACTTACTGACACACATGGAGACCAAAAGCTAACCCAAGTGAGTTAATCCCACATAAGAGCTACTGTAGCACAAACTGTTGGAAAAGTTCATGCAGGCTCTGACAGAAAGGGGTCAGTTTCAGGAATGGTTTGAAGAGCATGACAAAGTCCATGCCTTCACAAGGCAGAGCTGATCGGGTAATATCGGGTAATAAAGTACACAATATTAGGAAGGTGGTTTAATGGTAATGGCTGATCAAGGTGTATATACTTGTGAAATTTATTTAGCAGCTTTGCTCTACTTTAAAATGGCAATTTTTTTCTTCCATAAGCAGTTCTCTGATGTCGATGCTGGTTTATCTTTTAACAACAAATCAAGCGTTCAGAGGTGAATCCCTAAATTCAAACCAAGGATAGATATTCAAAGCCATTAACTATTTAACTAATTAACCATCAATCCAACATGGGCAACTAAAAAAAAAAAACAGCGGTCAATTATATGCGCCAATATGTGCGATCATTTAAAAAAATTGTGGTTTCGAACAAAAATCTGCATTTTCCAAGATGAACTCATGTAGACATAAATATAAGGACGTGAGAGCTGAAATTCTGATTCATTGTCCCATTTATCTCCTGATTTCAAACCCAAATGTCTTTAGAGTGCAACAAACAGAAAAATATTAGCTTTGTCATTACATTGCTAGTTAGAAGTTTCATTATAGTTCAACTGCAATTATTTCCATAAACCAAACAAATTAATTCACTGTTAACTGCTTACTCTTGGATCATGTTAAGACTCTAAAAACCTCTGTAATAAAGGCAGGCAAGCTTGGGGGGGTAAATCCGTTAAGCTCACAGCTAAAGGCCTCCTATTATTAACAGTAAAACATAATAAATAATTTATTATTAACTGCAAGGCAAATAAGTGGCTAGTTTTCACTGTACAATAAGGATAAGTGGATACGCGTGCATTGTAGAATATAAGCACCTAATTAAAGAGATACAAACATTAATTTCCAATAAGATGCTTTTATGCAAAAAAAGAAAAACATTTAAAAAATAATTTACCATTTCTCAAATATTAAATGTTGGCATGATCAACCATGTTTAAAACTCAATAAAAATAGGTCGGATCATTTCATTTTTACTTGAACAGACCATGATTTTACAATTTAAAGAGTTACAAAAAGAGATGTCAATATTCACATCATCTCAAAAAAGTCTGTTGTGAAATAATGTATCACAAAACCAATATTATATTATTTCATCCAGTCCTGTTATATAGAACCATAATATATAAAGTAGTTTCTGCACAATCTAGTAGAACTTAATCAACTTTACATAACCTATTAGTATTATTTCAGGTCAACAGAAATATAATCCACACTCTGATGAATGTTGGGTAACTTGACATACGCTGACTGTAAAAGGTTTATGAAATCACTGAAGAAATGGGTTAAAACGTTTAATGATCTAGAATGATCAAATATCAATAAATAAGCACAAGAAAACAGAGAAATGGGGGAATTCAGGCCTGAAACACTTGCAGGAGATAAACATGTGTACATAATAACACATACACAGAGACTGACAAAAATCTAAGCTTACAGCAATTTACAGCCCTATAGCACCAACTTCCCCAAACAAGTGCACTCACCTGTAAAATACATCAATCATAACTCACTCAGACTTCCATTGCAATCTGAACACAAGTGCTTAAATATAAATATTTTTAGAAAAGAAGAAGTGGTTGATTAACAGGAATTAAATGGATAATATTGGATAAGTTTGAATAACTGAAAATGTGTTTGTTTACAGTTTCACAATAGCAGATTAACACTTAAAGTGGTGGTTTCATTTAAAAACCAATGAGTGCCACTACATATCTACTTCTTTTTATTCCTGCTTGTTTTATTCATTAGATTTCAATCAAACTTGAATGCTGGAATATTCTAATGAGGATTTGGATCGTATCCTGGAAAACCAGGTACACGTACATATTCACACACTCATTCACACACCTAGGGGCATTTCTGTTACACAACATGTTGTTATGAGGTGGAAGGAAACCAGAGAACCGGGGAGAATATTTATGTAATTATTTCACAATTAAACTAATCTGCTTTAATTAAACATTATTAAACACTAGGCTTACAGACCAATAGTATATTCGATATACCATATTGTGATTTTCGATCAATTTCATTAAAGTGAAATAAGGATATCGGGACACATTTTTGTAAGTCCGTGTGTCGGTGGTTGCGATGGGAACAGTTAACAAGCCCCGCCCACAAAGCCCGCTCCTCAAAATAGCCGTTATTTGCAGGAGCACTAACTTTATCTAGAACTAATTTAAACACTTGTTTTTTTTTATATAATTACACTAATAGTTAGTTAAATCTTCTATTAGTAGACGGTGATTTTATTTTATTAACTAAAATTCAGCTCAATTCTGAATACGATGTTTAAAAACGTGTATACACATTTATATACACATTCATTCATATTATGAACATTTATATTGCATCTTGCGTTTTTTTTTTTTACCTATATATCTAAAATAGTACTAAATAATTTATCAAAATATCGTATTAACCATTGTAACTTGTAACGTGCACACTATTCCGTAAGGAAAGACAACGTTTATGAGCTGCAGCATTGTTTCTCTCTCTCGATGTTTATTATTACTGTCGGGCTGTGATTCGTTAGCAAGCACATAATCTTTAAAAAATCATGGCAGACGCGACACCGAGCTACGGCATTGTTGTGTCGTCTGGAATCCGAGGCGGAAAGGGGCCGCCACAACTTCCGGTTCTGACTAGCTGAGTCCAGCAAGGCGGAGAGCTAATGTGGCCTTCAGGCTGCAGGATCAGCCAGGCCTCAGGGACAAGTTAAACACCCGAGCTCAGGTGGAAAGCCAGATTAAATCAACGTAAACCCATTTAACGAGTCAGCATGGAATGAACAGCTAGTTACATTCTTGACGAAAGAAAAAGAAAAAAAGGCACCATAAACTGAGCCCCCAGCCGAACGTACACAACGCTCCCAGCGCACCAAAACACACCGCCACTCCGCCTCCACCGTAACCCTCCGCCTTGTGCTAGAAACACACTCATGTACACTACGTCGACTTGCTCAGAAATATTACGCTACACCAACGTGTTATGAGAGAAATTAATGTTATACTCACTTTCAGCATGTAAAGGTCCAGAATGCCACAAAAGGCTGGCAAACGTGAGGAAAACAGGCAGGAACGACGACTGTGGTCGCATTGTGCTTGTAAGTGCGTTTCTTTTTATTTTTCTGGGGGGGAAATCCTTAAATCCGATTTGTGTTGCTTTCAAAGCTTCACAGCAAAACGTCCTTATTATCAGAAAAAAAGCACAAGTTAAAAGAGTCAAATAAGTCCAGTAAAAGTTGGAAAAAGTTGAGGCAAAGCGGCCCGAACCCGGAGCCCAAGCCCAACGTGGTGCTTCAGTCTGATCTCAGCTCCAGAGGCTGACTTTATTCCGTCTTCTGCACTTTCCACCACACTGCAATCAAACTATGTGATCTCGTGTTCTTGCAAAAAGGCAAATGGATGCAAATCTTCATTTTAGCACGTTACGTGGACATCCTCAAAAAAAAAAAAAAAAAAAAACAGTACAAATCCAGATGGTGTTTTGAGCTGAGAGAAATCTGACATGTGTTTACTAGGCCTGCTGCAGGTTCCTCGGGCAAGCTTCAGCAAAAACACGCTGATTTACCGATCTCACACAACGTTGCTGTTTTCGTTGTATTAACTAGCAACAAATGCGGGTTTGTTCGTTATGTAAATATTCCAATTAATTACCACCTCAACTTCTTTATGCTGCAGGATAAATCGAAGTTAATCCACAGCTCGTGTAATTTCAAGCACCGCTCAGTGTTTTCCTCCTCGACCACAAGTTCGTTCTTAATTTTCCAGACAGGATCCAAACACGAAGAGGATTCTCCCAGAAACACTCCCGCTCACGGCCGATACTCCGATACAGCGCGACTCACACTCGTTCACGCGTTGGGAATTCGTCTATTTAGTGTTTTTCCGAGCCAAAATGGTGCGGTTTGTGCTGGTGGTGTGAGCGCCTCGCCGTGCGACTCAGAGTCTTAAAGCCTCGCGACACCCGAGACCGAACCGCGCTGAACAACACGCCGCTTCAGCGTTACATGCATTTCATACGGACGCGTGAAATAACTTGAAGGTAGACAAAAAAAAAAACAAAAGTGGGAAAAATTGGTCGTTGTGTCTCATATGGACTCCCGTCTCTCTCCGTGTGTCCCTCCAGCAGTAAACAAGTCAGCTCGGGTCGATCCGAGGCGCGCGCCAAAACCCGGATCCCGGATAACCGGAGCGCGGATCTGGATTTTAAGCTGCTGCTTTCAGCGAGAAGAGCAAGAAAAATAATGATTTGATTCTTTTCATGCTTGAATAGAAAATGTTATAACTAATGGTGCTTAATCAGAGATTAGAATTATCACGTTAACTCTTTAATAAAGTGATAAACAGAAACAAACTAGTCAAAGAGCAGTTTAGAGAAGATCTTAAGCACAGTATAGTGATGAGACTCTTAAAACAATAAAAAATGGTGCAAACGTTTTACAGAAGGCAGTACGATATAGAAGGCAGAATGACGGTTCTGGCTGCGGTGTCGCTGAATCCTTGAAAATCGACAGATACTGTGACTTATCACCGATTTGTGGAAGAGATGCATCTGTCTGTGGGAACTGTTCACACACTCATTCACCAACACCACTTGCACATTACAGGAACTCCGCTGGGAGTTATTGCCACATCCCTCATACAGTCCTACACTCACTCCCAGAAATTTCCACATGGATGGGCCACTAAAGGAGTTCCTGGGAGGCCAGCGTTTCAGATGTGAAGCAGACGGTCTGATCATGGCTCTGATGTACTTTCTTGAGAAACCGTTCTACTTCATATGCAAAGCCGTTTCCAGTTTATTAGATTATTGCTTTATATTTATTTTTTCACAAAAAAAAAACATTTTCTTTGTAGTGTGATGAAATGATTTACTGCTACCACACAAAAGTTGATTGTTTTCCTATAAACCACAACTCGAAGTGTTTTATTAATCTTACACTTCAGCAATATATAAATGATTATAAGAATATATATATATATATATATATATGCTAAGTGTAAATTCATCTGTCCTGAAGATGTCAGAAAGAATACAGCATTACCTCTGACACTGGAGAATAATTTCTTAAATGTTAAATAAACAGATTTTTTTTTTCCAGGAAACTTCAGCATATCAACACTTACACACATTTTAATCCCTTTATGTACAGCATCACATAGACAATTCTCTGTGAAGAAGCCATTACTATAGAAACAACAAAGTATTAGAGCAAGTACATTAATAACGAGTTGTAGCTACACCCCTGTCAGAGCTGCTGTTATGGAAATTTAATCAACAACTTTTGAAGAAATCAGAAACAAAATTCTACAGATGAGACTATGATGACTGCAAAACTAAGCTTTGTAGTTACATTAATTACATTCACTCACAAATGAGCTAACTATAGGTAAATTATTTTAGGGTGTAATATAACCAGTAGATAAGTTCACAATTAACAAAACAACCTGGTTCATTATCATCAAGTGAGTGAAGTAGTGCCACAAGAGATAAACTAGACATTTAAACACAATGTTGTTGTTAGAATTATCTTTAATTTTGCACTCAAGGTTAATGTTGCTGACAATTATGGAAAGCTTATAGCTGCCAGTTACACTGAATCTTCCTGATGCTGTTTCTGACTCTGTATGAATAACAGAACACAATTATGAGAGTAAAAACTTTGATCACCACCAACTTTGATCTTTATTTCCCTATAAAATCCCTATTGCACTAATGTTTCACTAGTGCTTGGGTACTTCGATCAGTTTTATGCCTTCAGTCACAAGAAATTTCATAACAATTTCCAGTTTGTCTTAAACAGCCCCTTATATTAACATGAAAAAATGAGCATCACAAGGATAGAAGTGTGCAGCACTTTTTTTTTCAGCAGGTCACATTTTGTGGGCATTGCCTGTTTGAAAAGTGATTAAAAAGTGATCTTGATGCAAATATGTCTTTAATAATATGTGTATTGTATATTTAATGTATAACACAAATTTCCTGGTGTGTAATGAAACTTTATGTATAAAAAGTGTCACGAATCCACACCCATACTTTGGAATGTATGATACTTTCACTCGAAGCTCCACTCCAAACTGTAGAATGTTTAGACTGAATTTGGGGCATCAAGAACACAGTGTATGTTGGAGTTTTGTCTACACTGTTCCTTTAACAGTCAGCAGGTGTAATGTGGTTAACTGTCCCAGCATGAACTAGTTTCTCAGTACATATTCTTTATCTTGGCTATTATCATGTTTCACAGATGAAAAAGGCCAATGTTACAGGTGACAAATGACCACACCTTATACGTGCTGTTACTTTGCTCAGCGTGGGCGCACACACACACACACACACACACACACAGAATGACTAAAAGAAAACAAACAGATGAAAGGTCAGTCCAATATTGTTGTGTTATGCCCACACACCTTTCTGCAGAATTTGCTACTACACACACACACCTTCCGTTGAGTCCGATACACAGAGCTATATGGAAAACACATCTGCTTATGAAATACATTCGAATGATCATTAGAAAAAGTGGTCATGATTGGTTGGTAGTCAGGTATAACAGAGATCAATGATTAGTTATTGTAGACTATAAGGTCCAGTGATTGATCAATAATCTATAATTAGAACCAATGGGGAGACTAGACTTCTATTCATCTTAAATACTGCACAGATCACTTATTTAAAATTTATGACACAAAAACCCACATGAGAAATTCATTCATCAATTCCAATGTAAATGTACAAAGTAGATTTCAATCAGAGATGAGTATCAGTTGATACTTGACACCAAGCTGCTTAACAGGTTGTGTATTAGACTGATATAAAGTAGACTTTATACTTTGTCTGTGTGAAAACCTGAAACTACTGACAAGTCCACACTTAACTACAGTAGTAATTGATAGCTTATTTTTTGATTACCCATGTTTTTCCCCAATTTGGTCACCTGCCAATTTCCACCCACCAGCCAGCTCTGCCCATCTTCTGACATTTACCATCCGAGAAGTGTGAAGGCTAACACAACCCTTCTCGTGTAAAGCAGACCACATCTTCTTTCAAACTGCTTCTCGTGCTGTGGCATAAGGTAACGCAACAGAGAAAACCACTACCAACCCTCTTCAACATACATCACCTCGGTTACCCATGATTGGCTGGCGTGAGAGTATGGACCAGTTTGCTTTCTAAACACCTGGCCACAGGTGGTATGATAGTCCTGATGAAAGGGCAAAATTGTGCCAGGAGTCATCTTTTTAAGGACAGCAGAAATATCAAAAAAATAATATAAGCATAACGACTCAGGGGTTAGCATACAATACAAAAATAAATAATAATAATCCTTAAAGCACGCTGATGGCGTTATAGCTCTGGAAAGAAAGAAAAAGAATGAAATAAATAATTTTTTAATTAAAAAGGTATATGTAAGAAAAAAAACTTAGTGTATGAATTTGGTTTCTTTTTCCTTGTTTCCAGGTTGAAAAAAAAATGCTTATGTATTCATTAAACTGTGGATTTCACATGAATCATTTTGAAATGTTCCCAACACCACTAGAGTCGCAGGTTTGTGTATTAGTTTCTGAAATCGGTATTCAGTATCTTTGTTAAACTCACCTGATTCCTTAGTATGGTTTTTTTCACATTCTTGTGTTGTACTAAATATCGCTGTCATCTAGGCAAATGTAACATTTCCAAAACAAAACATGGTTTCGCTTTGAGCACTGAATCTGAAGTGCTGCCACACGTACTGACAATAACTGATTCACTGTGATGGCACTATGCATGTGTGCACAGGATCAGCGATATGTCACACAGCTTTATAGCATCTGTGTGCTTAACTTATTCGTGATAAACAAACACACACCTGGAAGTATTTTCCTTTTATAATGCCAAAATGTCAATAAACTGAAATAAAGTAATTTCCACATCAGTCTCTGTTTTTCTCTCTCGCAAAGATAAGAAAAGAAAAAAAAACAGATTGACATGTTACAAATAAAATGCACAGCATAAACTCCATAAATTGCGTATGGATGAGTCTCGTCACAAATAACTTTACCTTTTTGTAGTAACCATTTCATTCCTATAAAAGCGATAATGCATTAGAATAAGAGAATTCATTTAACCTGTTAATTTAACCACTATTGTCATAGACTGGCTGTTACAGAAAATTCATCAAAATAAAATCAAATTCAATCAAAATAAAAAATTAAATTCAGTTCAATTCAATTTTATTTGTAAAGCATTTTAACAATGGTAATTGTCGCAAAAGCTTTACAGAATGAAAAAGAATTATGGAAATGTGTATGAAATGTGAGAAAATGTGTATGAATCAAAGTGATCAGATTGTCCCTGATGAGGGGAGGGAAGAGGAGGGGAGGGGAGATAACAGTTAGGTATTGTCACAAACACAAAACTCCGGCAGGACTTACTATGACAGCATAACTAAAAGGGAGAGTCACAAAAATGCTTGGCTAAATAAATAGGTCTTTAGCCTAGACTTAAACAGCATGAATCCTTTGATCGAAGTAGGCGTGGCAGATCATAAGACACAAGCAGTTCACTCAGGTACTGCGGTGCAAGACTATTTAATGCATTATACTGTAGGTCAAAAGTAGTATTTTAAAATTGATACAGAATTTCACAGGGAGCCAATGCAGTGAGGATAAGATAGGGGTGATGTGCTCATATCTTCTGGTTCTAGTGAGGACTCTCGTTGCTGCATGCTGAACTGAAGCTTGTTTATGCACCTAGTTGAACAACCAGACAGTAAGGCATTACAATAGTCCAACTTAGAGGTGATAAAAGCATGGACTAATTTTTCTGCATCAATTAGTGACAATATATTCCTTATCTTGGCAATATTTCTGAGATGAAAGAATGCTATCCTGGTTATGTTATATGTGTGAACTTCAAATGACAGATTGGAATCTATAATCACACAAAGGTCTTTTATCATTGCACTTGATGATACAGAAAGGCCACCCAAAGTTACTGTGTGATTAAAAATCTTACTTCTAGCTGCATCTGGTCCTAGTACCAGAACTTCTTCTCTGGTCAGGATAGACAAAAAAGACTTCAGGCAAATTAAATGCACATTTAAAAATAAATGCACCTTCACTTTTAATAAACCACAGTGAAGGTGTTCAAAGACATTATTTCTCTTTGTTTTCCCCATTTCATTTTCTAAATAAGGCCAGTTCAAACCAAAAACACAGTTCAGTACATCAGCCTATGGGGTCAAAGTGACTCATGATCTATTCACACGGGGACGTGTATGGATCTCAGGTCATGTGGAAATCATCAGAAATTGACCCACTCCCAGTAGTCATTTAGAGGCATGCAGGTTTACACTGACACCCAAAGTAAGGGTCAGACCGCAGGCACACATAGTGGTGTGTTGTGGTGTCTGGCACAAGGGTGTTGGCAGCAGATCCTTTTGGGTGTTATGGGTTGGGGGTGGGGCCTCTGTGGATCGGACATGTTTGACTGGCATATGCTATGGGTGCTCGATCAGGGGGGAGTATAAAGGCCGTCTGGTGTTCTTTGCCTGAGGGCCCCGTGCATGGCAGTCTGTGATGCACTGTGTGTTCTGGTAGCTTTTATTCTGGGCTTTTCTGTGGGATCAGACCGGATTGGCTGGCCTGGCCTTTGGTCCCTGCAAGCATGGGTGAGCCTTGGATGCCTATGATCCAGCCACAAGTTCACTGGTATATACCAGTGTCACATGATCTGTCAGTATAAACGAAAGTATATACTGACAGATATATCTAAGTTGTGTTACATTATAACCTGTGAATTAAATGTTTTTTTAATCTGAATTTTTTTATTTAAATTTTTCCCCGATATCCTCCATAATTTTAGTTGTGTCCAATTCCTCCCCGTCACTAGGGGGCTCCCACATTAAGGCTACTACTGCCATTCCGTCGACAGGGCCGAAGAACACGTGATGCCAGCCAACCGCATCTTTTCGAACTGCTCGCTCACGCACTGTTGGAGGCGGCGTAACACCCTCGGAGGACAGCGCTATCCACTCCTTCCGCTTGCGTGAGCTCACAGACGCCCATGATTGGCTGTAGAGCTTTGATTAATGTGGGAGCGCGAAGTACCTCTCATCCCGCCCCTCTCAGGTTACAGCATCACCCGGGAATCGAACTCGCGATCTCCGAATAATAGGGCGAGCACTTTACCACTGCGGCACTCTCAGTTTAATCTCAATTTTACGTGATGGATTCAGTTGGTGAAGTGGAATGGGATATACATATAAAAAGGATTTTAAAAAATTTAAAATCTGAAAATTGGTATGTGTATATGTATTCACCCCCTTTGCTATGAAGCCCCTTAAAAGTTCTAGTGCAACCAATTACCTTCAGAAGTCACATACAGTAATTAGTGAAATGAAGTCCACCTGTGTGAAATCCAAGTGTCACATGATCTGTCAGTATAAAAAGAGACTGCAACACCACTAAGCAAGAGGCATCACACCATGAAGACCAAGGAGCTCTCCAAACAAGTCTGGAACAAAGTTTTTGAGAAGTACAAGTGAGGGTTGGGTTATAAAAAAATATCCAAATGTTTGATGATCTTCCCTGGAGCACCATCAAATCTATCATCTTCAAATGGAAGGAACAAGGTACCATCTGCCAAGAGAAGGCTGCCCACCAAAACTCACAGACCGGGCATGGAGGGCATTAATCAGAGAGGCAGCAGAGAGACCAAAGGTAACCCTGAAGGAGCTGCAGAGTTCCACAGCAGAGACTGGTGTATCTGTGCATGAGATCACAATAAGCCCATAGAGCTGGGCTTTATGGAAGAGTGGGCAGAAAAAAAACATTACTTAGCGTTAAGAAGGCACGTTTTGAGTTTGCCAAAAGACATGTGGGCTACTCCCCAAATGTATGAAGGACAGTGTTCTGATGAGAGGTAACTTTTCGGCCACCAAAGAAAGCGCCATGTCTCGCGCAAACGCAACACATCCCATCACCCCAAGAACACCACAGTGAGACATGGTGGTGGCAGCATCATGCTGTGAGGATGTTTTTCAGCAGCAGGGACTGGGAAACTGATCTGAGTCGAGAAAAAGATGGATGGTGCTAAATACAGGGATAAAAGCATCAAACCATCCAACATGAAGGAGCTGGAGCAGTTTTGCCTTGAGGAATGGGCAAAAATCCCAGTGGCAAGATGTGGCAGGCTCATAGAAACTTATCCAAAGCGACTTGCAGCTGTAATTGCTACAAATGTTGGCTCTACAAAGTACCGACTTTAGCAGGATCAATAGTTATGCACACTGAAGTTTTCTGTTATTTCGTCCTATTTGTTGTTTGCCTCACAATAAAAAAAAAATCAAGTTGTAGGTATGTTCTGTAAATGAAATGATGCAAACCTTCAAACATTCCATTTTATTTCCAGGTTGTGAGGAAACAAAACATAAAAAATGCCAGGGGGGAGGGGGGTGAATACTGTATTTCTCTTTGCATGAAGGTCATCTTTATATCGACAGGGATTTTGGCAATCGAAACAGGAGTGCAGTATGGTCACGTGTTACCCTTAGACATACCAGGAGTTTCACAATTTCATCCAGAAAGGGCTGGAATGAGCACGAGTTAGTAAACAGGTGATAAACAAGTAGAATCAGGTTTGAAACCTGCATGCTTAGGATGAAAACATGCACACCCTGGCCTTTTAAGGAATAAATTGCTCACTCCTAAATCATCTATTTTCATTACATTACTTAATTGTACCTCAGTTACGGTCCATTTATGAATCTGACTGGTCAGAAGATGCGGCTTAAATTTCTATAATAGCAGCTCTGACAGCAGTTCCAGCTGACATTAATGACACATTTATATTAACACACTCTTTATAATCCAATATTGTTTCGATAGCATTTGGTAAGTCAGGGACCCGCATGTATTGTAATGCATGCTCTCTGTATACTGTAAAAACAGTAAGGTGTGAATGAATGCTACATTTACTATTTTTATACATTCAGATGAATTTCCAGTGTGTGTGTACAAACAAAAAAAGACAACATGAGGGAAAAAAACATTCCTTGCTTTTTGTCTTTTTTTTCTATTGGCTTAAGCAAGCCAATTAGATATTCTATCTGTTGTGACCTCATATAAGAAAATACCATCCCTGACTTGTTGCTCAACTCTGCTGTTCTATGAACACATGGCTCAGATGGCTTATTTACATAGACTCTGAAAAGGTACATTTGGAGGAGAAGTAAAATAAAGTGAATTTGAGGTTTTCAAAAATACATTAACTGAGCGATATTTTAGCTGGAGCATTAACTGATGCAGTGTTAGGGAGCCCTGAGACTTATGTTAACTTGTTAAAGAAATAGTAAAATATGGGACCTTTAACATTTCTGGAAGGAGACTCGAGTGTTTTTCAAGTCAAGTCAACTAGGCTTTTATTGTCATTTCAACCTTATGCAGTTTAGTACACAGTGAAATGAAACAACGTTCCTCCAGTACCAAGGTGATATCGACAACATAAATTAACAATATAAATGAACAAAAACTAACTAGCTAACTAAGAAACCCAATTAATTAGCTGAGACAAAACAGGCACACAAACATATACACACACTCACATGCTCATTCACACACTAGGGGCAATTTGGGAACGGCAATTAGACTAATCGTGCATGTCTTTGGACTGTGAGAGAAAACCAGAGCACCCGGAGGAAACCCCAAACTCCATGCATACAGACCTGATGCGGGAATCGAACCCAAACCCTGAAGGACACATCATCTTTGCTTATTTTTCTGTAACAGCACAACATGGGAGTGTTTTATGCCTTAAATATTATACTATACATAAAATCATATTTCCTGCATTTGCTTTGAAAAGGAACTGGAAGAAAATCACAAGAAGTCTTAGACGTTATCTGTGAGTACTTATTTTTCGACCTTGAGCATTCCATTGGCAGGAATCTCAAGGATACGGATGTGACGATAAACCTGACCTTGGAGGCCACTGAGCCACATTTAGCTCCAGACAGTAGTATCACTTTATATCCTGTTCAATGTATCAGATCAGAGCTCCAAACTGTCAACAATAACTAATAACATTGTTCACTCCCTACAAACCAAACAAGTGAAATGGGTAAAAAAAAAAAAAAAAAAAAACAGTTATGGTGTGCAAGTGTTATCTTCTCCGTCTGACGCAAAACGACCATGTGCAGCACGGTGGCCCTGATGTGGCCCACGGTGTTCGGCGCCTGTTGTGTTTTTCTGCTCTCTGCGTGCCTTAATCAGTTGTGTTCCCGAGCCGTTTCCTGGAACAGAGCTGCACCTGCTGGTGTTTTCAGCCTCCGACACCCTGCTGAGAGCTTTCAGAGGCGAGAGAATCAGTGTGGGAGAAATTAAAACTCTGACCTGCCCTGAACCGATCAAGCTGCACAACAATACAGAGAGCTCCAGGGGTTCAAGAGACGCTCGTGGCAGCGCATTGATTAATGACGAGCAGTTTTGCGTATGAAACAACTCCAGAAAGACAAAACAGGCGGAGCCGTCTCCACGCTTATTATTTGTTCATTCCTTCAATTAAACTCGTACTTTTTAAACCTGTTTAAGATACACAGATCCTGAGTATGGCAGAGTTTTCTAGACTTTATTCAAACTCAATCTCTCCTAAGAACCTGGATATCTCTCAGTGCAGAATGTCGCCTCAGTCGACTTTCATTTACTTTAGAATTTCACTTTCATGCGCGTCTTATTTTCAGTCTGAACACGTGTGATTTTGCAATACTGAAAAAGCAATTGCAATCCTTCCTGTGAATACTGCAGTCTCACATCTTTACACAATTTCATGTGTGTTTCCTGTCAACAAGTAGCACTGTCAATCAAAATCTGTGGGCAGGACTTCCTTTTTTAAAGACTTGTTTTAACTGAACTTGAGTGTAAACACTTGTTTGCATACAATTTTTTTCTCTCTCTTTTCATTCACATTGCAATTTTTAAAGGTTGCAGGGGAAAAAAGATAGGGCATTATGAATTTAGTTCAATTTGAAGAAATGATGCAAAGACCTTGATGTTTTTTTCCTCAGAATGGATGTACGGACCTTCAGGTTTGATGGATGATTAGATTTTTTTTCCTTTATTTAATAACAGACTGCACAAATCAGGCATGTTTCTCTTTAAAGTATGAAAGGTTTGTTGAACTTCATCAAGCCGTGTGTATGAAAAAGGATCAGAAGTGCGTCCTGCTGTGTTTCAGAATGCGTCGCTCCGGCTCAGGCGAGTCCCAACAAGACTGCTGGACCTCGAAGCCCAGGGTAGACACGGTGCTAGGACACGGTCAGGAAGTCAGTTCAAACCTTACAGAAGCCACATTAATGATTAAAAAAAGAAAATACAAAGCAGATCATCCACGAGGACAATACACACACTCCAGCTAGACAGAAGGACTAAACAGAAGGGCTGAGTGAACTTGAGGTTTTTACTCATAGTAAAGCTACCTAGTTAAACATACGTTAAATAATCACTTGTCTGATGTATATTGTCCTCTGTTTTATACTATTTTAAATTTTCAGATCAGATTAGCGAAGCAAACGATGACTATACTAGCTGCACTCAACCACTAGCTACCCTGATCATGTCCCTGCCATCCTTCTGAGCTTTTCTTCGTAATTTCTCCATGCACATTTTACAACAGGTTTTATATATATAACAGGATCATATAAAACTATGATATAAGTTTTGCATGTATTTCTTGTAAAAACAAACTGCAGGTAGGATTGAACATTTTAAGCAAACATGCTATAGAAATGAAAAGAGGAATCCTTCAAATTAATTGATTGGATTTTTGACTTTATAGCATCATTCCTAATTTGCCTGAAATGTTGCTGAAGTTTTGACTCTGTGTGGCGTATATACATACAACATGAACTACCGCCATAGAGTTAACATGACATTGGGTTAGTCACATATAGAACAGCATAAGCATTTTTCCTTCGTGGGTTTCATATTTATTTTTTTATTTTAGACCGAACAAGGCTTTAAAACTAACAATGGAATATCAACTCTGCTTCTAACATGATAAGTTGATCTGATACATTAAGACATATGTGACGTTCTTGTATTCACAAGTGCTGTCAAGTCAGAGGGCATCAATTTGAGCATTTGCTGCATTTTATCCTGTTACATAAAGTTTTGGAAATTATGGATTCAGACTTTTAAACCACCCTGTATAATCAGATGTGAAGCACCTTGGACAAAGCAATGTCACACTCATGAACATGAGAGCCTCCTGGGTGTTCACCTGACAATGCATTTACTGCTTTCATTTATTCTCGTCAAAGTTGCAGGAGTTTATATAAACTGACTAGATTTTCTTAAAGAAAATGAATCAACTAAGATTGTTAAAAATGGTCAAGAATGGATGCAAACAAACAGTAACTGAGAGAGGTTTAAAAAGAAGGGGAAAAAATCTTGCATTAATCACTACAATAAACAAACACGTTAAGAGTGTGCAAGTTCTTTTTAAATTATTGAATTTCTTCGTGCATGGGTAGCTGGCATACCACAGTGCTAAGAGTATGTTGGTCTGTTGGACTTCTGTCTGCTGATTGCTTAAAGACATGTCCATTTGTCCCAACAAAGACAACCCCATCCATCCAACATGAGCAACAAACACTTAAATCTTTATTCCAGAGAGTGTCAGGGTTCACGTGGAACACTCAGTGAGCTCTAGACTGCAGACGAAGTGTGATGCTGGAAGACTGCGCATAACAGGATGACGGATATTTTTAATGTTATGCAGGAATTCATAAAGCATATAATTATGGGGAACTGGGATTAGTGTTAATGCAGGAACAGTGACCATATTTGCCGCTACAAATGGCAGAAGATGTTTTGATTCACCTCCAGGCCTTCAGTGGCGTTTGCATACTGACTCAGTGTGTGTGCGTGCATGGGTGCGCGCAAGTGCGTTTTTAACCAGACATCCGAGTCAGGCCGCATCACCTGAGTCTGGGAAAGATGCGGATGAACAAGATCATACTGATGAAGGTGAACGAGACTAATATGAGCATCAGCCAGAGGAGCCAGTTGACGGATTTCTTTGCGTGCTGCTCCAGTCGCTCCGATTCGGTCTTCAGCTTCTCGAAGTTCATATCTGCCTGCCGCATGGACTGACTCAGAGTCTGGAATAAATGCAAACAATGCAGTTTAAGCCAGAATAAGACAAAGCATAGCGCATAGTCAAATCCAGCTCAATCACAACATTGACAGAAATGTGAAGGGTACAGCACAGGCTCAGTAGACAACCAACGCCAGGAAAACTGCCTAACAATATGAGAAATGCAAACAAAGCATCAGGGCGCTTGATGATGATAAAGCTCATTTGTTTTGATTTGTTTATATTAAAATACATATGTATTCTTTATGAATGGGTTTTTTAAAAATATGATTATACATACGTATAAATGTATTAAGAAACAGTAAGTAGTAAACCAGGTGTGTAAGTTTATGCTCAATCTTAACACTGTGTACAAAGATACAGCATGCAGCTCATCCTGCAACACATCCCTGACCCCTGGTGGTCAAAGCTAGCATTGCATTTTATGTGAATAATTAGTAAGAGGTTTTCTTGTCCTGCCCTAAACTATTTCAACTGCTGTCCCATCCATAATGTTACCCATTCCAGGACTAAACATTGTCTTTATGTAGATATTGCTAGTCTAAAATATACTTTTTAAGCGTTACACTACTTAAAAAAACAACAACAAAGACCTAGACCAGATCAATGGAAGCAACCCCACAGGTTTGTACGGTAGGCAATAGTTATGATGGGTGCATCACTCTGAAACAGGGTATATCTAGACTTATCACACCACATGATCTTTTCCCATTGGTCCAACATCCAATCTTCTTATCCAAATTTTTTGTTTGTTTTTGTTTGATGCAGAACTTCCTGAAATGGTGACATTTTTGATCATGCACTGTATAAAGCTGTCTGATTAGCAAGCAAGCAATGAATAAATAACTAAAAAGTAAGATGATTGTGTAAGTGTGTGAGACCTGGTTGTCCTGTTTTATGATGTTCTGTGCAGCGAGTGTATTGTTCTTCAGGTTGCGTGCGAGGTTCAGCATGTCCTCAGCCAGCTTCTCCTGCAGACTGTGGTGGTGCTGCAGTACGGCGTCCAGCTCGGCTGCATTCTCACACTCGTCCGCCGGGATGCTGCGACTGGGCGACAGCAACACAAGATTTAGATTTAATGTTCACTTGAACTTCAGTTCAGTTTTCAATCAGTTTTAACCTTGTGTTTGTTTATTTCTATTATTCCTTGTAGCTCTATTCTAATGCTGCATCAGCACAGGGTGTTTTAATCTTACACTAAGCAGCTACGAAAAGTGATGTCAAGCACTTTTTCAAATAATAGAAAGACTGAGACTGTATGACGGATGAAAGTAAGGCAAGTGTCTCACCTCCGATTTCTCAACTCTGTCTCCGAACCTGATAAAGAAAAAAAATATTGTCAGACTAAATTCAAGCGTCGAGCATCTCGGTCACCTTCACTGCCCTCAGAGCAAGTCTGATTGAGATGATGAAGTGAAACATACCTGCACTTGAAGCAGCCTGCAAAAAAGACAAACAAAAGTACATAAGCCGGATTTCAGCACAGGTTAAAGAAACAGTTATGCTTTCTATATTATGACACTCAGAGTAATGTACTATGCAGCACATCGGTATTCCAGCCTTTGTCGCATTACATCCTGATAGGGAATGGATTTAACAGGGATTTTAGGTCGTCCACAGTTTCCTGGATCCCATATTTACCCTCAGGGTTCAATTCATTAAAATGAATTATCCACCCATCAGTTTATTCATCTTAATTAGCCGATAATATTGAAGTGCAACCAGGGGGAAAAAATCTGTCAAATTATTTTCTAAAAAACACATTAGATCTGTGATCACATACAGTGACGTGAAAAAAAAAAAACTTAAAAACTGGATTTGATATTTACTCAGGTTACCGCTGTGTAATATTAAACTTTGTTTGATGAATCATTGAAGTGAGACAGGAAGGAGGCAAATACTTTTTCATGGCACTGTAAGTCTTCACACCCTGTTATGTGAAATCCATAAATCAGGTGCCATCAGAAGTAACAATTATTTCAGTGAGGTAAAACTGTGTGTAGTTTAAAGTGTCACATGACCATAATGCATTAAAAACCTGAACATCACCATCATAAAGATCAATAAGCTATCAAAACAGCTGATTAAATGTAAACATATTAACTTGTAGTTTAACATATAGAAATATCCTCAAACTTTGATAGTCCTGCAGAACGACATTATATCCATGATTAATATTTAAAGAAAATATAACAGTATTTTAATGAGCAGACTGTCCTCAAGGAGGAGCAATTATGCAAGTCATTATAGACTCGAACGACCAGCTTACAGTGCTGAAAAGCTCAGAGCGCATCTCTCCTGTGCATCGAGCTTTACTTTGCATGTGCACTGTCTTGGTGGCTGACATCCTCTCGCTGGAGATGGTGGGTGTGCGACCTGGCGCCAGGAGCTGATTGGCTAAAGCTTTCTCTGAAGGCGATGGCTGTACAAACACAAGCGAACAGAAATTGTGAATACTGTTCTTGGATGATGGGATTGAAATTTAGACAAGAAACAGCACATTTACCAGCTTCTCAGCCTCTATAAGACCTTTCAGGAAGTCAACTTTACGTGTGTAGTCTGTCAGCATTTCTGTAGTAGGTTTGCTAAAAAAATGACAAACAATCAAATTAAGAAGTACATTACAGATTCACATATAGACTTGCATAGTACTGTGTATATTTATCCTTGTGCACCTGTCCATTAGGACAAAACGGACTCAGGTGGAGTTATAGGATTTTGTAAAATCATTCAAAATTCACACACATAAACAACATTTTTACATAAAATTTTATGCTTTTTAATACACTTGTGACTCAAAAAAACTGTTTGTAATACATTTATATACATATTTATATATATACACACACACACACACACACACACACACACACGTGTGTGTGTGTGTGTGTGTGTGTGTGTGTGTGTGTGTGTATATATATATATACACGTGGAACCTCGGATTACGAGCATAATTCATTCCGGAAGTGGGCTCGTATTCCAAAACACTCGTAAACCAAATGTAATTTTCCCATAGGAAATAATGGAAACTCAAA
>JAQMYG010000007.1:15222750-15236391 GCA_030014215.1 Clariallabes teugelsi
AGGCACAGGTGACTCAGGAGCAGGTCAGATAAGCTGAGGCAGGGCTGGTGATTTCCCATGAGCCAGATGACTCAGGTTTCCGGTGTGATAAGAGCCACGACGGCTCACAACAAGGACACAGCTAAGAACTGAACTATTTGCTTTAACTGGAAGTGTTTAAACATTCATTTCATGCTTAAGTCATGAGGTTGTTTACCAATTTAACTGGCTTAATTTACTGGACTCATAGGAGTTGCTACAATACTGCAAAAATCCAAAAGTTAAAATTCACTTTAAAATTCTTTGGTTATCTACATGTTACCAGATAAATTTATCTCCTGAACTTATGGAAGCAAAATAGCACCACTTGTCCAAAATTCCTGCTTATCAACACTTTCCCAAAATAATATAGAGACAGATCAACACCTGTTGAGACACTTTTTAACTGTATATGGTAAAGAATTGTTGGCACCACCAAACTGGGACAGAATCTTTGACAGTTCTGGTACCAGTCTAAACCTATTCCTTTAAAATCAGGTTTAATTTTTAATTTTCAGGTCGCACCTCTCAGGAGTGTGAGGTTGGGTGTAAGGGCCGTCGTCCTGCGGTGACCTTTTCACGCTGCTTGCTCTTCCTCCAGATGGACCCTCCAAAACATGAAGCATGGGCTGTGGAGGGATAGAGAATAATGTCAAATACTTATAGCACTGTTGATGTGATGAAATGTGATGCGCCTTATAATCAAGGACACAATGCTTTTACGGTGTGAAAATAGTTAGCACCACCATCATGATTATAAATTGCCTTTTTTTTTTTTTATGATTTTTTGCATTTTTTTTAAATACACATTTGTATGGACAAAAACAGAATCTTGTCCCATGTTTAAAAGAAAGAAAGGGAAAAAAAGCTTAAGCGCCTCAGAAACCACCACCTTTTAGACACCAACTTTATAGCTTTAATTATTCTTGACAATGTTACTATTTTAGTAATTGATCAGAGAAGGAATTCGTCAGCCATATGGAACGCTTGATAATAAAGTGGCAGCAAACTAGATATTAACAGTATTCAAAATTATTATTTTTATATGCACATTACATGTTTTAACGGTAATTATTAATTAAAAGAGAAAAAATATTGAAAGAGATCTTGTTCACAAGTATCTATAAGATCACTGAATAATTAATAAAGATCACAATTAATCATACATATATAATCAATGAAAAACCACCCATCATCATTAGGCAACCACACCTTTTGGGGGATACCAATAAATTGGACAAATGAACAAATGCTAACAAGCATGTGTAATCAAACACAAGGGAGCTTCAGGTTCCATTTTGCTCTGCTACAGCTGGTAGGGGTTTGCATGACTAATCTTATTCAGTAATCCAATAATATTTTTTAACTAGGCAAAAATAGTTAGAAGTATTAAAATTCAACAGACAGAAAAGCCAACTCACTTAAGGGGAAAGGTCACAGAATAACGTTTTTACCAACTTTATCTTTAAACTTGCTTCGTTGTTGTTAGCCAATAGAACCAAAATTAATGGAACTATATGTTCAGTCAGAAAATAGGGAGCTGCTGATGATTAAATAGTACTTGTGTCTCGTTGTTTTTTTATTGTTGCTAAAAGGAAGCAAAAATAGGAATGTGCAATGTGCAAGGATTTTCGCGCTAACATTTGTTTCAACCCTATGCATACTAGGATTTTTCCAGCTTTTTATTTGTTTACTTGTTGGTTAGAATTTCTTCAAAGGAAGGCAGTGGTGGGACTAAAAACCTGGCGACAACTACAAGAAAGTGCTGTAAAAGTGATAGCATAGCACTAAAATGAAACAAAATACAAACAAGACTCAAGCCATAGTCGATTGCACATTGTGTAACGCTACACAATGTGCAGTCAACTATGGCTTAGGATCAAGTATGAAGTATTTCCAGACTAGAAAGCTAAATGTTATTAGTGAATCAATTAACTGAAACCCCCGCCCCAACAGCTGGCAGGCTCTCTCATTGAACAGAAAAGCACAAAGCAACCATCCAGTCTCCCCAAGCAGCTTCTCACTCTGCATAAAGATACATGACCTGTACAGGGATTGTGTGAGAGAGCGTCCAGAATTCCACATCCTCCATTTCTGCACTTTTAATATTTAAGCAGTTATGTACAAAGTACAGTCGATGTCTGCGCCTGGGAAACTTCCGACAACGCGCTTTGCCCTGAGTGAGCCAGAGAGCTTGGTTTAATCTGAGTAGGTAATGTTAGTCAGTGAAAAAAAGGAAGCATTGTGAGCACTCTACCTGCAAACCAGTAGGGACTTCTGAGGTCTTAAACTCTGATACGTCGTCTAATGACCGGGAGGTCCTGAAAAACACAGAAGAAAAATTCATAATTCTAACTAAGTTAGAAATTAAAAAACCTAAGAAGCAGATTATCCCTTCTAGTTCCTCAGCATAGAATTGCTCTGAAGAATCCTTCATAATAATATGTCTTTGAATAGACGTAATTATTGTAAATGTTGCTTAAATTGGAGCACTGTTCACAGATGTAGGTCACTTTCTAAGCATGAATAATAGGGTAAATAACTACACACTATACATTTAAAAAAACATTGCATAACATGAGCCATACTTCAACATGCGAGTTTTCTGATCCTCCTGATGTCTAGCCTCTTTCAATGATATCTCAGGCTGGGTGTTGCTCTTTCCCCGATTTAATAGATCCTTGGTGCTTGGAGTGTGTTTGGGCTCCTTAAACTCTGGCACTTCCAGGGGTAGAGTCGAGGGCCTGACTGGACCAGCTGCAGTTCCTTTCTTTACCTTCTCTTCTTCATCTTCAGCCTCTTTCTTAGGCTTGTCAATTTTCTGGGATATGAAGGTATAGTGGTCAAGTTCTTTACAGCTCTCATCTTTACCAGCTGCAGCTGCACGCACACTCTCCCTCTGGCTATGCTCTAAACCACGCTGCCTTCTCAGCTCCCTCTTTTCCTGACTTCGAGAGGCAGGAAGTTTCCCCATTGGTGGAGCTCTGGACCTGCCTGGATTAGGATGAATGGTGCCAGTTTGAGGGCTTTTGACATCTTCCTCTGCAGAAACACTGGAAGAAGTTTTAGGGAGGGGAGTAACAGTAATTGTTATTGTATCACTGACTGTATTCTGACTACTTTTTCCTGGTAATGCAATATCACAGGCTTTGTTAGCTTTTTGGACAGCTCCTGTGTCTTCATTGTACTTCTCTAAAACAACCAAACTCTTATTGTGTTCAGGTGTTACTTGAGTATCCTGGAACTCTGCTTCATGCCAAGGACCAGCCTCAGTCTGCTTGCTTTCCTTTTCCTTAGAGTTCTCCACCATATCAATGGCCTCATTCTGTCCATCCATTTTTGAGGCAGCCTGATTATTAAGTTGCAGCTCTGGTGCTGCCTTCTTTTTATTCTGTTCAGAAAGCTTTGTTGCCTCTTCCTCTGCCTCCTTTTTGTCTTTCTGTTTCTTTGCTTCCTCTTGTGCCCTTCTGACAGCTTCAGCTGCCTCCCTCTCTTGTCTGGCTGCCTCCTCTTGTGCTTTTCGGGCCACCTCTGCTGCCTCCTGGTCTCGCCTGGCTGCCTCTTCCTCCTCCTCTTTCCTTCGTTGAGCTTCTTCCTCTTCTCTCATCTTCTCTTCCTTTAGAGAATTGTACCTAAAAAAAAAAATCATACTGAATTAAAATACAAAGATCAAAACCATCTCTGACTGCATATGATGTACATATGCTCTTTATAATTTCACCTTCTTCGTGCGGACTGGCCTCGGGCCAGAGCCTGGATTTTAGTTACAGAGGCTCGCCGGTTCAGGTATTCAGCTCTCTGTTTGAATCCTCGCCATGCTGCCTGAATCAGAGTCGCTGCTTGACAGCGTCTTTTTCTGCAGTCCCGCCATGAGCGCTACACCCAAATACACACACTTAGACACAGGTGCACACTTTCATCTCACAATATACAGAGTCTTATTTATTGACAGAGGTGAATTTACCTGAATAATGATGGCTGCCTGTTTCATCTGAATGAACTCCCACCTCAGTAGTTTAGCTCGGAACCAGCGCTGTAGGAAAATAATTTTGCGCATGACATCTTTGTGGAGTGCGTCATGAAGCTTTTGTCTCTCCAGCTCCTTGAGATACACCTAAAAAAGCAGAAGGGATTGGTAATGTAACAAAATCATCATATCTATAACACATGACATGCATCTCACTATACAGTACAGGTTTACCCACAAAATCCCACCAATACAGTATTATTGCATAAAAAAAACTAATTGCTCAATACTAAAACTTTAAAGATTGAATAAAAAAAAAAAGACAATCGCCAATATCACTTTTTCGAAGTGGAATAACACTATCACACCATCCAGTAAAAAAATATGCCTGAAATGAACATGAACCTGCTCTCGTTACTTCCCTATAGAGACGTACTCTATTTAATATAAGCAAGTTTAGTTTAAGGATAAACATTCACAGCTAGTCAGGATCTAATACCCATTGAAGCGAACATAACTATAAAATGAATCGCTGTCCCTGTTTGTATGGCAACCTTCTCCATTCTTATGGACATTGTTTATGAGCAGCAATGGTTTCTGGGTAAATTTGTCTTGCATGGCTGGTGCAACTTGATGATGGAGGACAAACAGGAAGCTGACCTTGGTTTTGCCAATCTGGTATGTCTTGGGGTCGAGACCAAGGTTCTGCAGCAGAGCTGAGATTTCTTCTGGAGAAGATGCATTTTTTGGCAGCAAAACTCGAAACTGCTCAATGAACTCCTGTGGCAGAAATAGATTATTATACAGCATATACTTCTAGCAAACACAGCATAAAGGTTTACAAACATCAGTTATTATAAACATGGCAAATTACATCGTATTAAGATCCATTCAAATGGCGTACTGTATCTATAGCCTACCTGGAAGGGGTACTTGGCACCGTATCCTGACCTCCTGATGCGTACAGTTTCCAGCATGCCTGTGTAACGTAGCTGCTGCATGATCAGCGCCTCATCAAAGCACATCTCCTTCTGCTCACATATAACCCATTGCCATTATCAGAATTTCTTTCAGGATGTAACACATTAAGCATGGATTTTTTTTTAATCACTAATTATTATTATAGTCATGCCTGGCGTATCTTTTCCTGGTAAACTGATCTTGAGGTAGATATTTATATCGATCTAACCTGGCATCAACAGGTAGTTTCCTGGCACTTACTGGTTGCTGGCTTGCTTGTAGAATAAGCCAGGATTTTCAAATAAGTACTTAAAGTGTTAAGGATCTAACTATCTCTAGAATATGGTGTGTGTGTAAGAATTAAAAATGGAGCACCTTTTCGGCATTTGAGCGCAGACAGCGGATAAAAAAAGGTTCGGCCTTCGCCAGCGTTTCGAGCAGCTTACTGAGAGAAGTCTACAGGAAAAAAAACAAACAACTTACTGCTTTACTCATTCTCCCCTTATTCAGGAATCTTTGTTTTCAGGGAAAATACAAACAAGTTAATATAGAGATTGACCTAATGGTCAACTTAAATTCAAATACAAAGCATAATTTTTCTAAAAATGCAAGTCATTCAAAATTGTAGACGATTATCTTGCTTTCATTTTGATTTATATAGCTTTGAAATATGTTAGCGTGTCTGCTAGACTTTTTTGCATTAATTTTTTTCTGTTACCGCAGGATATAATTGTAGGAGGCAGGAACAGGGAGATGCTGTACCTGGAACTGAGCACTGATACTCGGGGGCCTCTTCTTCTTGTGCAGGTGAAGCAGAGACTTGGTGGTGCGATCATGAAGGCCAACTATGAACTTCAGTGAGTGCGAGTCCAGCAGATTCTGCACAAAATATGAATGAACACACAGCACAATGTATACAACAAATTTGACAAAATTCTCACACACACACACACACACACACACACACACACACACACACACACACACACACACACACACACACACACACANNNNTTTTTTACCTTTGGAATTAGTTGCTTGGGTTTGATGTTTTTGTTTTTCCTGTAATAAAGAAATACAAGGTTGAGCGTATGACGGGATGGGGCTGATGGTGTTAGTACCATGTTATTGTCAGTCATGCATTGGCGAGGGGGATTAAAGGGGGCATCTGAAGCAAAGTGAATGAGAGAGGAGACCATTGAAGGAATGAGAAGAGAAAATAATGGATCATCTCTTTTCTCTTAAAGACAAATGCTCCTATATTCAGCTGCCTCGTAAACACTTGATTACATTAAATGAGGATTCATGTTTAATACAACTCTACTGTTTCAGGTCCTAGCGTTTTAACAGTTTACTATTAATGTGTATTTTTGGCCAAAGTTCAGTTGGCATTGAAGATTTTTTTTCCTTCATTTTTGACACACTTTAAATTAAATTAAACAATACAGAGTAAACTTATTCTCTATGGTGAGTGCAAATAAGTATTTAGATACTTTTGGCTTTATTATTTAAGGGCCTTGGGTCCCATGAGAAAATCCGGGAGGATTTTGAAAATGTGTGTATATGGGTTGGGGGTGGGGGTATTATAATAATAAAAAACATCCACCACAATTATAGTTGTCAACAATGGTTTAAAGCTACCATGTGAATAATTTATTCACATGGTAGTTGAATGTAGTTGAATGTTAATGAATAGAAAGCTATTTGTTTCTAGTGAATAGCCAAAATGCAGGGTGTCTCAAAATGTCTTGTATTATTGTACACATTTAGATTATACTCACAAGATGTATCTGTAATGATTGATGCCAATGAAATGTAATTTTACTGACAAAGTTTCCTGTCCAAGAAATTTTAACAAACAAAAACAAAATCAAGAACGCCTAGTGTAAAGAGGAACAGGTTAATTAAGTTAAATCATGCAGAAGGTTAGGAACCGAATCTAACAGTTATGTAACTCTTCTAAGAGAGGGACTGTTGTGTAATTGGAAGCTAGAACACAAACAAGCACGGCAGGCAAAAACAGTTCAGGAGAGCCTAATGAAGTTTAGCTCAAGGCTCGTAAATACTGCATTCTTTTACCTGGAGCAGCCGGGCACAAATTAGTGCCAAATATGTTAGGAGGGTCTATTAAAGCAGCATGAGTTCAGGAGCATTCACTATAAATCTGACTTTTACAACATAAGTCCATTCGAAGCTAAGCCAAGAAAAGAACGTCATTCGCTAGAAGGTATGACGCTGGGGACAGCAGGCTGGGGTCAACAGTTACGGTGTCTCTCTGGACCGACTCACTGAAGATGGTGGCGTGGGAAGCGCAGGCGACCCCAGGATTGTAGCAGCTTACGTGGGTCTTCACCATCCAACTGCAAGTCCTTAATGGAGCTGATAATTTGGGCATGCATGTCGCTGATTCACATTTAGAGAGGGGAAGGAAGGTGTAGATGGATTGAAATAGGATGTGGTAAAAAGAACAGAAACCCAACAGTAAATTATGCACCTCTGGAAAGGGTAGGTTCCTCCACCAAAGACCCCAGTGTGCACACAGTGTACAAATATTAAATCTCTCTCACACGCACACGCACACCATGGTAGCAGATGGAGAACCACAGGCAGCTGGAATTCTAATCACAACCACAACGGTGCCATGAAGACTCGCCATCGTGTCCTGCATGCCTGTGACTCTCATCTGAAACCACAATGCTGAACTCAGGGATCTTAATCAGGAGCATGGTAGTGCTGTTATAAAAACCATGCTGTTGTGAGTGCAGGGGGAAAACAGTGACATGAGGAAGTCCATGCAGGTGTTACTCTCGAGATATTGGTGTTAACTGGTGATAATTGATTGCCTCCATGTGGTCCATGCACTTATATAACCTACCACACAGCTCAGGAGGTCAAACAGGATGTGCTGGCAGGGGAGGCTACAGGACATCATGTTAATAAACCACTAGTCTGACTTTTATACCCTAATACTGGCTTTACTAATGACACCTGTATTATGATATAGTGCTTTTTATTTCATTTCCTAGCTTACATTTAAATTAGAATTTTAAAAAATGTGCACTACCATACACCTCATTGATTTATTTCACTCATCAACTGACTACATAACGCTTATTTACCGAGCATGCATTAACTTCAAAAGAGAGAAAAAATAGACATAAGTAAGTATAACAGTTTATGGACACTGTAACATAAGTGAGGAATTAACTTGTTCCCCCTCGAATGGTCCACATCATCAAATGTAACTTTAAAAGGGATAAAAAGTCGATCCCTTAATGTAATAGGCAGCAAACTGCTGTGATATAAGAGGAGTAAGACACTGTAGTTTTTGTTACCACCCCAAAGTTGATTTGCCTACAGCACAACCTCCAGTTATAGACCAGTGTTCTACAACACCATGACCACTGGATTCCAGTGCTTTTCACCTATTTTGCAACCGAGACAAGCAGAGGTCTTGTCATAGGACAATTCTTAAACTATTCTTGAACTCCCTGCACTTGTTCCCATTTATTCTGATTAACACCAGCATTGTGTTCTCCTCTTTTAGCGACAAAACCACAAAGCAGCTTGAAGTTTACGCATACATATTTGTAGGTCTATGTTCAGAGGCTTGTGCTCTGACATTATAGAGAATTTCTCTGGCCCTGAGCTCTAGCCGTTTGCAATCAATAACAAAGAAAACACCAGCTCTTATTGTAGCGATGTATTTTCCACCATTATTCGTTCGACAGAATATATTTAGTGCATAATCCTGAATAAGATTAGCACAAATACCATGCTTTCTACAGCACGAGTTCATAATCTCCATGTCCCAGTCCTGCCCACTGCATCCAGCTCTTCCTGCCAGACCTCCAGCTGTGCTTTCTCTCCTCCACTTACTTTTTACTCTCATAACTAGCAAAGATGTCCTCAAAAGCCTCTAGGGGGCGCTCCTCTGAGAGATCAAAGGAGAAATCGAGCATAGAGGACCGGCTGTAAAGGAGAAACAGCACACAGGCAATCACTTATAACAGAATGAACCAGGGAGGCAGATCTGTGATCATTTCCTACCAACCCAACTGAGGGAGGAAAAGGGAAGGGGAAAAAAAAAAAAAAAAAAAGTCATAGATAGGAATGACCAGGAGAAGCACACAGGATGGCTGAAGGCAATAAGTAATACATAACAGATAATTGTCATCACTTTGGCATCATTATTTAAAATGTAAAGTGTACGTGAGTGGGGTATGATGTCTGCTACGGTGGGGTAGACTTGTGAGAACCTGCCTGTAGTGCGCCTCCAGGAGATGAAACAGATCACATGACCATCACACAAAAGCAAAGGATAGGAAGAGATCAAGTTCCTCACAGCACTTCCTGCTTTCTCTTTCTCTCCCCTAAAGCCACAAGTAATCTAAGTTTAAGTCTTACCGATACATCCTCTCAATGGGCGTGTTGGACCGCTGCAGCTCTCCCAGTGGAACTCTTGAAACAGGTCTAACCACACCTGAATGAAAAAAAACACACACGCCCACCCACACACACACCCACACAAAATGTATACCACATGCACAGAAACATTTGATTCCCATTGAAATAAATTCAAGACTTTGAATTCCTGACTCAAACAATACCTCCTTCTGTTTTTGTTCTCAAGTCTGCACGGTTAATCGTCTCAAATCCAGTCATGTGTCACATACCACACGCTTTCATGTGCGAGTTAAAAATAAACTTGAGTTGTTTTTTTTTCTTTCACATTAATCTGCTTCTGATCTTAAAAAGCTAAACTCTACAGAAAGTACCAGAGGTCTTTGCGGCCCAGTGGCGTCCAGCTTCGTTGAAGGCAGCAAGGGCACGGATGGCGGCACGGAGGATCCCCCAACGGAACATGGCCACTGGGTCCATTCCAATCAGTTGGCGGACGTAGGCACGATCGCTGCTGCGCAACAAGGCCACAATGTCTGGCCGCATGTGGTCAGTGTTCTTTTCCCGAAAATCCTGCCAGGATTTGAACACAAGAGTCGTTAAAGATGCCAGAAAATAGACATAACTAAGAGTTCATAGACACTAACATAAGTGAGAACAGGAACTAAATTTTCCCCGAATGGTCCACATCACCACATGTAACTATAAAAAGGATAAAAAGTCGATCCCTTAATGTAATAAGCAGCAAACTGCTGTGATATAAGAGGAGTATGACACACTAGTTTTTCTATCCACCCCAAAGTTGATTTGCCTACAGCACAACCTCCAGTTATAGACCAGTGTTCTACAACACCATGACCACTGGATTCCAGTGCTTTTCACCTATTTTGCAACCGAGACAAGCAGAGGTCTTGTCATAGGACAAAGAAACTATTCTTGAACTCCCTGCACTTGTTCCCGTTTATTCTGATTAACACCAGCATTGTGCTCTCCAATTTTAGCGACAAAACCACAAAGCAGCTTAAAGTTTACACATACATATTTGTAGGTCTATGTTCAGAGGCTTGTGCTCTGACATTATAGAGAATTTCTCTGTGCAATAAGCAGACAAGCACAACAGCTGGTAAATACTGCACATTTTATCTAAAAAAAAAATCAAACAGAAATGGACCGTAATGACAAAAGAAAATTACTGTTACCATTTGAAGTCTGTAACAGCAAAGTTTTATTTTATTCCACTTACTCAACATTATGCCATCAGTTACAATTATTAATTGTCATTAATCCTTTTTTTTTATCAATTGGTAGGTACAATCAGACGAAAATGTTCTACTTATTTGTTACTGCTTTTTCTCCCTCTTGAAATTATAATGGGTGGAGAATGCTGCTTGTCATGGTACTGAGAAAATGCAAGCTTACACAAATATTATATAACCTCTTTATGTGGTACATTGGCTATGTAAGTTCCTGAGAATGAGCTGCTATTATAGAAAAGATAAAGCTGTGATCAGCTGTGGCAGAATTCAACAGCTGTAGCTGAAGTAATTTGAATTTGAATCAAAGGTTAGTCACCCATAGCAGAGCTTTTATTATTATTATTATTATTATTATTATTATTAGTAGTAGTAGTAGTAGTAGTAGTAGTAGTAGTAGTAGTATTTAAATAGTATATTTGTTTGATCAAAACAACTAAATTATATTATAACTAAAAGGGATAACATCGAAGATGTTGTTGAAGATGCTCAAAATTAGGGTAACATTGAATGCCATGCAAATAAATGCACATAAATTTTAAGTATTATATAGTTGTGGATGTTACCTTGATTTGGTACTTGACCTTCCCAGCAAAATGGAGGATGACAAAAGCTGGCTCCATCACAGGCGTGGCCACAAAGTAGTGGTTTCTCTCGTGCTGCTGCTTAAATTTAGCCAACAAGGTTATATCTGTTGCATGGGGAAAACTGCAGGGACAAGAAAGAGACACAAAAACAGACACACAAATGAGAAATGCAGATAATGCTTTCTAAAGTAATAAGCATGCAAAATGGTTTATTTATACAATTTATTGTACAGAGTACATGATAATAGGGGTGGACAAATCAGTAGCCCAGGGAACTTGGGACAAAAATTTTCTTCTCTGTGTTTGTCCACCCCTGACCAAGTAGCACAAAGATGGTGGTTTGATATTCTAGTCTTACTTGCTCTCCTCATCCAATAAATAGAAGAGCCCAGTAGGTTTCTTGCTGATGAGGTGAATGCAGCCCACATTATCAGTGTAGTCAATGTTGTGCCATGTGATGCCCTCAGCCTGATACTCCTCCTGTATATGCAAAACACAGCACAAATAACTATATAAATGTCTTGTATAGAAGAATGACTTGTCTAACATGAAACAACACTCAACTACAAGTAAGGCAAAAAAAAACACACACACACACACACACACACACACACACACACACACACACACACACACACACACACACACACACACAGCTGGTGTTAAAGAACAATGTATGGTCTGACCTGCTCCAGCTTGAAGATGTGCTGGTTAAAGTAATACTGCAGCTGTTCATTAGCATAGTTGATGCAGAACTGCTCAAAGCTGTTGGTCTCAAAGTCCTCAAAGCCAAAGATGTCCAGAACGCCAATGGACAAACACTGAGTGAAAAAATGGAAAGGCTTGAGCAAACATTGATGCATAATGAAGTCCTCTGACTGCAAAACATACAGTATATTAATGCAGGTTGATAAATAAAAATTTTTAATCATAGTAACACTGACAATTGCCCTTGAATAGTAGTAGTAGTAGCACTATTTTTTTTTTTTTTTTTGACAGATATCTATTGGCATATAAACATCTATTACTACCTATTCCTTTTCAGCTCATCAGGGGTGAAGTATTCACATTTATATTCCAAAAACACTTCTTCAGCTATCTAGATACTCTTGCTCTTGAAGCTTCCTGACTAGACTCGCATCACATGTTTGTGTTGCGGGAGGGTTGCAACCTGTAACCTTGTGTACAGTACACAAAAATTAGGGGGAAAAAATACAATTTGGACCAACACTGTGTTTCTTTCTATAATCTCCTTTATATAATGTTTTATTTAGAACACACACACAAACAAAATGTTAGGAGTCAGTTTAAAAACATGGCTACAAAACATCTTTAGGCCATGAGTAAATCTACATACGCTCTGTGACCATTTAAATTTTTTTTTCATTTTAATAGCTTCTGAACGTTAACAGAAGCTCTTGACTTGTATCTGCATGATTTTATCCATAGCACCACTGCCATGTGTTTGGTTAATTGCATAATTGAAAGAATAGTAATAGATTCTTGCATTAAGTATGAGAAATGTTCCTATTATTTTTATTATATTATAATTCTATTTGTTCCATGTTTAAAACTATTATGTAATATGCAATTATTTTATGATTAATATAGTTTTTAAACAGACACAAAGTAGGTAGTCAAAGCACCACCCTGTTTAGAGTGGCAAGGCTGGGCAGAGCTGCTTATGTTCATAATTTTGTGTTATAGCCAGAACCTGTCACACTCCTTTCCACTTTGCTGCTGTACAGTATAAGCTCAGACGGGGCTGTCTAATTTACAGTAATTACTTTTTAAAACCATATCAACCATAGTTATGGTATATTTTATCCATTCAGGAAACAAAAAAAGAAAAAAGTAATGGCATGGAAAATTCTGTGAAAAAGCTTCCCGTCTGATAATGAACAATGTAAGGCTCCCTCACTTGAACAGATTCCTCCATGTCCTTCTTATTGAGCAGTGCATGATTGATGCGCAGGACAATCCAGTCAAACAGGGCACTGTATAGAGACTTAGCCATGGAGTCCCGTGCTGTGATCGCCTGAGAAGAAGAGGGAAAAAAAATGGCTATTTATCTTTGAATATTCTCAGTATGGATCACTGTACATGAGTGGCTTTGCAAACGTAATGCTATTTTTCCATGAAGGCTGTGATAGGTGAAATACTAAAAGAGATGGTCTGCTGTACCTCACTGTGGCTGTAGGGAAGGATCAGCTTATCATTGGCTGTAACTGTTTTCCTCTTTGTGAGTGCCTCAACTAGCAGCTCTTCTTTGACCTGCAAAAAAAAACACAAACACACAGTTGGGCATAAACTATTCGATGGTATCAACTGTGTGAATTGGTGCATGAAATAACACCTTTGGTAACTGAAGAGAGGACAAATACAGGGCTGATAGTGGAAAAAATTCCTGAGCCTGAACTTTTTTTCCTTGCCCCCGAGGTGAGTAGGGGTGGGG